>VDFB02143142.1:0-31589 GCA_007258455.2 Sequoia sempervirens | reverse complement strand
GGAGTGTTTTATGAAATTTAAGGAGTTGATGACTACATGCCCTATTTTAGCACTACCAGACTTTACGAAGCCTTTTGAGCTTCAGTGTGATGCATCAGGTGAGGGCATTGGTGCGGTGCTTATGCAGGACAAGCACCCGATTGTGTATGAGAGTCGTAAGCTCAAAGGGCCAGAGAGACTTTATAGCATATATGATAAGGAGATGCTCGCTATCATGCATGCCTTAGCAAAATTCAGGCAGTATCTTGTTGGCAGCAAATTTTGCATTAAAACTGACCATAACAGTTTGAGACACTTCTTAGGGCAGCGAGATCTCAATGATAGTCAGCAGAAGTGGGTCAGTAAATTGCAGGCCTATGACTTTGATATTTCGTATATCAAAGGTACACAGAACGTAGTGGCTGATGCTCTTTCACGTAGGCCATATTTGAGCTCTATGGTTCATATTACGGAGGATTGGAGGCATATGATTGTGGCAGAGTATGCCAAAGATACTTGGGCTTCCAGCATTGTTGAGGGATCAACGATTGATACCAGGTACACGCTTGTAAATGACTTGATCATTTACAAGAACAAGATATATTTGATCCCAGGTTCAGAGGTGAAGAACATAATCATGCGAGCCTTTCATGATGTACCGACTGTAGGACATCCCGGGTATTTCAAAACCTACAGACAAATACGGGAGAGATTCACATGGAAAGGACTCAAGGCAGATGTTCTTCAATACGTGCGTGAGTGCCCTATTTGTCAGCAGAACAAGCAGGAGAACACGTACCTGGTAGGTTTATTGCAGCCACTTCCGATTCCTGACAGGAAGTGGGAATGCCTGTCGATGGACTTCATTACGGGCTTACCTAAAGCCCAAGGGCGAGATTGCATTTATGTAGTTGTGGATCGGCTAACGAAGTATTCCCACTTCTTTCTGATTACCACTACCTACACAGCTACCTAGGTAGCAGAGGTCTTCTTTCGTGAGGTATTCAGACTACATGGATTGCCTCGGAGCATTGTGAGCGACAGGGATAGTCGGTTCTTGAGTCACTTCTGGCAAGAGGTGTTCAGACTTTGTGGGACCGAGCTCACTCTGAGCACCAGTTACCACCCACAGACTGATGGGCAGATGAAGATAGTGAATAAGTGGGTGGAAGGTTACCTCCAAAATTATATTGCAGGGCAGCAGAAGGCATGGGTCAAGTGGATTCATTTGTGCGAGTATTGCTACAACACGACATTCCACATGACTATTCAGATGTCCCCTTTTATGGCGTTGTATGGGTATGAGGCGCCGAGTTTTCTAGATTTGCTACTGAGCGACAGTAGAGTGCCGAGGGCTAGAGACTTATTACAGGAAAGTCAGGATACTATGAAGGCTCTCAAGGAAAATATCGCCAAGGCACAAAACCAGCAGAAGCAGTATGCAGATCAGAAGAGGACGGAGAGGCATTTCGAGGTGGGTGACATGGTTTACCTCATGCTGCAGCCCTACCGTCAGTCCACTCTTAGGAAGAGTGGGTCAGAGAAGCTTAAGCCACGGTATTACGGTCCTTTTAGGATCCTGAGGCGAGTTGGAGAGGTGGCTTATGAGCTTGAACTTTCGGCAGAGAGCAGGGTACACAATGTTTTTCATGTATCAAGCCTCAAGAAGGCGTTGGGACATCGTGTGGTACCGTCTGCAGTTCTACCTCCCTTAGATGATGAGGGAAAGTTGATTCTAGTACCTGAGTCTATCCTGGAGTACAGAGAGACAAGCAAGTGAGGAGGACTATCGTGGAATATCTAGTGAAATGGAGAGATTTGCCTATGGAGGATGCTACATGGGAGAGCGAGGATATTCTGCAGCATCCGGAGTTGAGATTGCTTGAGGACAAGCAATTTCAGGAGGGGCGGACTATCATGTCCCCTTCTAGTTGACATCTCTCAGAGCACAGGATTAGCCTATTATGCGACCCTCGTAGGCTGATAGGTTGGATAGAGGGTCTTGATGGAGCTTGGCTCAGCTTCAGTTGTCAGTTTTGATCAGTTGGCTTTCGTTCGGGCTCATTCGGACACTTCTAGCCCGAGTTGCTATTTTTAGCAGTATCGGCACTCAAGGGACCCCCGCTATTTTTAGCAGTATGGATTGATAGTTCAGAATCACTTCCTTAGTCGTCAGCTTCAGACGGCTCGAGCATCGGGTGAATATTGAGAGAGATATTAATATTTAATTGATTTAATTAAATATTAATTGTGGAAGCATTATAATATAAAGTTATAATATTTTATTATAACTTAAGTGATTTCAGTGAAGGGGTCGCCCATCATGGAAAGGGGCCATTTTGACGATTATATTTTATTATTAAAATTTGAGCTGAGACTATTGAAATATTATAATGAAAAGGTTCGAACTTTTTAATATTCCCTATTATTAAGGAAATCGCACTTTTCAAAGAATAAAGGGTTTTTGCTTGGGATTCGAGCCATTAGGTTATTTGTGAATTGAAAAATTGATCAAGTTTGACCAGAGCACGAAAGCCTAGGGTTTCAGTCTCAGAGCATTGGGGAACGAGCCATCTCCAGTGAAAGCAGTTCAGAGGGTGTGAGATATCATCCGATTTATTGCCAGGCAGAGGGATTTCTTCACTCAGAAGAAATTACAAAGCTTCACAGAGGTTTATATCTTCAGGTTTTCAGAGAGATATTCATTCAGAAGAGTCTTCTACAGTTCGGCGCCTATTTTCCTTCAGATCTTGAGATTCCAGAAGGAGGCCGTACATTTCATTTATTGCTGCTACAGCCGTACCATTTGCAGCAGGCCGTACCTTTGAAGAAAGCCGTACTCTCATCCAGAGAAAATCGCCTTCTCTTTTGGTCTTTCATCTTCACCAGTTTGGGCGCAGTTGCATCTGGGATCATTGGAGCCTGTTGGACAGAGGGAGAAACATCTATCTTGTGAAATCCGTACCATTTATGTATTTCCAGCTTGCTGCTATTACCAGGTTCTTTCATTAAAATATTGCTATTTCCTTATTGCATGTTGCCAGATCTTTATTGTATTACATTCAGAAGATCAATAAATGATTCGCCATCCTTAGATCTTGTATTTTCTATCCTTAAAGGCAATATAGCATTTTTATTGAATTTATTATCAATTTCTATCAAAATCGCATTCTTTCATTATTATTGCACAAAAACCCAAAACAGTCAAAAAACGCAAAAACAAACAAAATCAGATTCGGAAACAGGAAACTGGGGTTTCTACACATGGGCCCAAGGTGACTAAATCTTAACTAGTTATTACTCACCAATTCCTATGTTAAAAATTTTAAATTATACACCCACTTGACAAGTGTAGAAGGGCACCATCCCTAAGTCATTTCAATCATCAACCATCTGTATAGTCGTAAAATTGCACCCCTCACAATTTCACATACATTCTTGTATCCACTTTAGTGTCCACTCCCCTAGAACTTGTGTAGGCTCATTTTATCCCCTGCATCAACCTTTTTCCCTTCTTAGGATGCTCCAGCACCCCTTTTCAGCAATTGGCCTCGTGCATCAGCTTTATGTCGAACTTTGTGCCTTTCTCATTCGCATTGTTTTGTAGTGCGACGTGTCCAGACACTAACGCGTTGTGTGGACGTCTACGCACCACACTAGCATCCTACGACGTTTTAATGCTCAAACTACTATCTCTGAGCATGCTTGCCACTTGTCCTCACCTTTTGTCAGTGGTAACAGCCTAAGACGCCTTGTAATAGCTGGAGAAGCTTCTTTTCCCTCCTTAAAAGTAGTCTTTTCACTTCATTTGCAGTTCTTCCTCCATCTCTAACTTCTTCTAGCTCCACTCTTCTATTTTTAGCTTCACTCTAGCTTCATTCCAATTTCTAGCTTCCTCTTCCACCACCCTTTATAGTACTGTCAACCTTTCATAAGCTCATTACAACACTCTTGGCTATTGTAGCTTTCTTTGCTTCCCTCCTTGGCTTCCTAAGCCTTGCATTTCTACATTGTGCTTTGCACCTTTGAGTATCCTGGGATTCCTCATCCCCTACCATTTGCATCCTTACTTTGTGATACGGGTTCTCCTCCTTGAGCAAGGATTGCTTTTATCACCTCTTTTGTGATATGGGTTCTCCTCCTCGAGCGGGGTTTTCTTTTATCACTCATACTTGGTGGTGTGGGTTCTACTTCTGAAGCAGGTTTTGCTCTCACCACATGCTTTTTCCATTTCGGTTACACTCTCTTACTATCTGGCTTTCTGTAGAGGTGGGGACACCAAAACAGAGGTTTGACTGAAGCAAACCCCTATACAGCCCCAACACTTTCTCTAGATCTTACAGACAGAGGTATTGAAGATGTTCACGTGTTGGAGACTTCATTACTTGGGTGGTTGTAAGTAATTCCTTTCTTCTCCTTGTCTTTATCATTTATTCTTTACTTTGCTTCAGTTCTATTACATTTTGTTATTTCCCTATATTTTGTAAGTTCTCAGCAATTGAAGTAGAAGTAGTCATTTTGTTATTTTCTGAGACATTCTTGTTCTTTGGTCCATACGAGACGCTAGTGCATCGCGTTGTCGTCTGCATTTTGCACTGTCATCCTTTGGTCGAGAGCTCATCAGTTTGTCCAGAAAATCTATGTGGCCTGCTCTTTCAAATTCTGAAACTCTTGTTGTTGTTCCTGAGGTAGTTTAGGGCAGTTTGCCCCATGAGGCTAATGAAGAGAACTCGTGAGTAGCGAATCCCAATTCTCTACACCATCACTAAGAGAACCCTCTACATCTATCTATTACAAAAGATCAAACAATGACCACTACTTAGTCTCTTGCATCAAGCACGTTATCAACATCAACCCTTGGATCAATGAATAACAAAACCATAGGTCTTCCAATAAGTCACTCCAACACTCATTATGTTACACTTCATTACATCAATATATTCCAAATGTGTAGTGTCATCATAATTGCATCATAGTTAGTCACAATTGTTATGTGGTGTGTATTCAAACTTCCTACAAAATCATTGAATTAATCAATGGTGCTTGATTAAGAAAATAGGTGGGAAGTTAGTCACCCTTCTCTCTTAGCATAGTAACGTCTAATGATGTTCCTTGCACCACCAAGTCTTATATTTGTAGGTGCAAGCACAAGCAAAACTTTATTGCAAGTACTAAAGATCTAAATGCCTTAGGTTTAAAACCACACAAAAAGTTTAATATTATAGAAAAAGGGTTAAGAGTATAAGAGGTAAAGTCAAAATTGCAAGTGTGCAAATCAAGATGATATGTGTGGATTTAACCCAAGTTCACATATAGTCACATATTTAATGTAATACAATCATTTGAGTTTGTTTGTCTTGTGTCCAATTTTAAAAATTGAGTAACAATCATTTGTCACAGTCTTTTCAGCCTCCTATCTAGTTTCAAGGTATGAGTTTACTTTAGTTTTGTATTGGTGTCTTAAATATAATTAAACATAGATTTCTAGATCTAGCTCTCTTGACAAGGGTAATTTACTTATTATTGCTTATTTACATTTATTTACCCTGGATATTTTTGTTGTGTGGTTTTATTTTCTTACATGAAGTGGTGAACTTGTTTGATCTTAAACACACCCTAAATTTTTACCTCAATATTTTATCCTTCTATGTTACTATTTTAGATTTTATATTTCTAATTGATTTCGTTATTCCTATCAAATCGTATTTATATTATTTTGTGTCTAAATTCATCCTTCTATACCACTAATCATTAGATCTTTATCATAGATGGTTGTTTTTTCTTCCTAACAAAGCTTATTTCTTTCTCCACCATGCTTCATGACAATGATACCTTTTGTGAGGCCTATCATGGTGACTTAACTAATGTTACTTTAGTCCTATACTCATTTGATATATCTAGGGATGATAATACTTTACCTTGTTCGATTATTCATGATGTTGCTAGAACCAATGGTAACGATATCACTTAGGTAGCTAATGATAGTCTATCTATATCTATTGGATCATAATTTATTACTGATATATTTTGTGAGAAGATTAGTGATAGTTCTTTATATTATTTTGATGAGTTTCGTCATTCTATGTTTCATGATTATTTATCTATGGAGTACATCCTTTTAGAGCATTGATTATATAATCATTTAGTAAAAGGAAGATGTAATGTTATATGTTATATCATTTTTATCTTCATATTATTAGCATATATATGATGATGATACATTAATGATCATATTTGATGATACATTGATTGATTGAGAAAATTATGGTTTGATTCTTATGACATGTTTATTATGCATCATTCCTTATTTTGTCATGTCCTTTTATAGATTACTTTACTTGTGGATCTAGAACATAATTTTCTTATAATTATCATTCTTCACCTTATATTAAAGTCCTTACTTAGGGGATCCAATGGATTTTTTTTGCATCATGATAATAAACCACTTTATTATCTCCCCTTTAGATCATTTTTATGCTTTCATATGATATGTTTGAGAAATTTTGGAGCACCTTATTATGCCTCCCATATTGAATAAACATGTGGCTTAGACATTCCTAAGAAAGAAGAAAAACATCAATATTTTTTCAAAATAAATACTTTTCTTATGTAAGGATAATGCACAACTATCTATCAATTTGTGCTTACATCCTCCTTTCCTATTAAACATGATCCACATACACATCAAGATATTTTGAATATTGAGCATGATCATTCACATTACTTGATTGCCATCATGTGCAAATTGGAACATTTGAAAATTTGTATTGATGATTTTAAGAAAGGATATAATAAGAAACATTACGCTAGTGAGATATTACATAATCTCGTGGCATTGAAATTTTGACTTATCCTTTGCTAAATAGATTTGTGGCACCTTGTTTTACAAATTATGATGATAGAGGTGACCAATTTCTTCATCTAAGGTCCTTCAAAACTACATACTTAGACTATTTTAATGAGGAAAAGTAGCTTGCTCAATTTTTTACAAGGATCTTGATTGGTTATGCATTTACATGATTTTATTTAATGCCTCATATTTCTATCACTTCTTTAATGGATTTAAAAATAATAATAATAGAACACTTTTAATACAACATTGATCCTTAGATTACTATTGATCAAATCAAACAATAAAAAAGGAAAACACAAGGGGACCAATAATTATGTATTTTTAAAAAATATGATTACCAATATGGGTTTTATATTATTTAATATCAAGCTTCAAAGTTAATTGATCAAAGGTTTACTTCCATTACTCAAATAGAAAATTTTCTACAACTCTTATCATTTTGTTGGGTGAAAATTATGTAATCATCTTTTCAATAGATTACACAACCTAGACTTCAACCACAACTGTGTGAGATATAATCTCTCCTCTCATAAAGGGGAGGCACCCTTCTTATTGCTAACAGAAGCAAAGGTAAAACTAATTAAGTATTTACACAATGTACACTACACTTACGAAATGGGGGGTGTGTCACATTCATGCTTCTCTTTTTTTTCAGAGAAGATGTTTTACAATGCTTCACAGTTGGAAGTTCTAATTCAAGATAACTTTAAACTAAAAATGAGCAGTAACGCCAATACCTCTATCTTGTCAAAGAAAAGTGTAGAGATGCCAAGTATGATAATAATAAACAAATAAAAGAAAGGGAGAAAAGCTCACAAAGGTACAAAGTCATTTTGTAGCTTTTCAACAATGGATCTATGAGAATCATAACGTTTGTTGCATTAGAATCACAAAGTCTTCTTAGATACAACAATTCCTCAAATAGCATGAACAATTACAAGCACAAAGTCTTGTAGATATTTCAACAATAGTATCCAAACATAAACATAAATTCAAAAGAAGAATGTAACACAAAGTTTACACAAATTTATTTGAAGCCCTTCAGATCTCATCTACTAACCACTACCAATAAGATCAATCCACAAGATTATTGAATCCAACACAAAGTCTGGTATGCAATTCTCTTCTTTATTGATCAAATTTTCATTCGCAAACATGAACACAAAGTTTCACAAATTTTCTTCAAGAAGGGTAGCACTTCATTGCAAAATACTAAACGTAAATATTACAATAAAAATCCCTCTTATTTATAAAAGAGAGGGAAGAGTAAATATAGGAAATCAGTTGAGTAAAGTTAGGAGAGTTAGGTGAGCTAATTTAGGAAAATCTCCCCTAACTTTGACTAAGTTAAAATGTAATTCATCTTCGTGAAACTACATCTCAATTTTTAGTGTAATTACATTTGCAGAAAAGACATTTAAGAAGTCCCAAACTATTTACAAGATGCATAAAGGGAAGCATTAAAAAGTATAACATTGGAGATCAAGAATCTTCATGGTTCCTTGCTTGGGCGTGGAAGTCTTCATAATTCTTCTTACTCTCCTGCATGAATGTCTCATCCAAACCAACAGTGTAATCCAAAATGGTGTGAATTCTAGTGATTGATCTCATGGCGGATGAGTGAACCTTTTTGCACTTGTCAAGATGCATCTTGAGGTTGTCAAGAGTGATTCGTGTATCACAAATAACATGCATAGAGATCTTCAAAAAGTCTACACTCTCTACTTGCTTCATGATGGCTTCTTTGAAGATTTCAGAAAGTTCAGTGGTTGGGAGGAAGATACAGATTTCTTCAAGGAATTGTCCTAGTAACTCATTAATTCCTTTTTCAAGGATAGCACGATTCCCTTCGACATCTTCCTGCACTTGGTGGAGATATTCTATAAGAGATTTGATTAACTAGATATGATGTTTCAGTGATTCTCTTACTTCTACGTATTTCTCCTTGTTAGGGATCACCCCAACTTCCACCAATTTGCTAAACTTTGTCTATTTCATTTGTGACCACAATAACAGGAGTTTTTCCATTTCTTTCCACTCTTGGGAAAAAACATTTTCTCCCTTATCAAGCTCTGTTTTGAGCTTGGCTATCTGAGTAGCTTTTTCATCCGCAGCAACTATAATTTGGGAACCATGTTCTATAATTTCATTAATAAAATCATATAACACTCTGCCTTTAGAGGCAACTTCTCAGCTTTCTTCACAGGTGGTTCCTCAACACTTATCATCGCCAACTGTTGTGCATTACTTGAAGATCTTGTAAGTCTCCTTAAAACAGTGGCATAATGCTCTGCCTTTTGTTTGTACATGTTTCAAGCTTGCTCCATTTTGTCAAGCCTTCCTACTAGTATATCCAAGGTTACCTGTGCATCTGCCTTTTTCACTTTCATTTGTGACCTTGCCAAGCTAGAATCTTGTTAATGTGTAGTCCTCCATATTGACATCCCCTTCTTCTTGAGGTGGTACACCAATCTTTGCATACTTATGACCGGCCTTGTCAACATGAAGCCATGAATACACTTTTTTCCTTTTTCTTTCCCTTGGCTTTTGGAGGCACTATCTCTTCAAGATCGAGCTCTTCTAGAGAGATCAATTTCTTTTTCCACTTCGACACTTGAGATACCAACCAAGGGGAAGAGAGGAGGTATGAGCTTCTTGATTGACTACCAACTCTCTTGTCACTTCCACTTCTGAAGGAATGACTGGTATAGTGACAATTAGCATAGTGTCTGTCATAATTGCTCCAATAGTTTACACACCGAGTTGACCATGCAAGGATTCATCCATGAACCGGTTGAATTCAGCTTTTGAAGTGATATCATAGGATGAAGATGATAGGTTGGGAATGGACGATGGAGGGCTTGACAAAATATCAACCGTTTGTATACTTGTCAGTGAAAGAGGAGTATCAAATATGGTTGATGCTATAGGGGGTTGTGAAATGTCCACTATGGGTATTGTAGATGTAGGAAGAGGCGATGTAGGAAAAGGTGGTGGAGGAGTGTTTGGATTAGGAGGTGTGTGAGGAACGTTTGAAGTTACCAGCGATGGTGTTTGGGGAAGATCTTTGACTACATCCTCATGTGGAGATCTGGTTTGTTCTTCATCATGCCTGAGTTCATGTTTATCACCCTCTTTCTCTTTTGACTCTTGTTCACCTTCTTGATCTTTAGACTCTTGTTCTCCTGCGGAATCTTCTTCATCATCATAGTCTACTTCTTTTGAATCTTCTTCTTTAGCAGATTGGTCGCTTGAATTTTCTTCTTCTTCAGAATCTACCTCTTCAAAAACAAGCCCTTTTCCTTTTGAGTGAGATGGTTCAAATTTCATAGTCTCTTCTTCTTGGATGGCCCTTGCATCCTTTTTTCCAGCAGTGAAGTTAATCCTAGGGAATCTTCGGGAAGAAGTGAGAAGTCGTAGTTTTATCTTTCATGTGGGGTTCTTGTTGTTGGTTGGCTTCCGCTCCAGATTCCTCTCCTTCTGATTTTGTCCTAAAAATTTTCATCTCAAAGCCATGTTTGTGTAACCACTCTACAGTGTTAGCCAATATTGGTGCCAACCTCTCTCTAATGGAGACACTTTCCTTCTTGGACCATTGGATTGTAGGCAAAGGTCTCTTGGAGATCTCATGTTCATTGTAAGCAACGTTCGTGAAGTCACCAGGGTCTGTGAAATCCTCTGGTAGGTTAGCAAAACCAATATCCTTGATCTACTATACGTTTAGTCTACAATAATCCATTTTATGGATAGCTTCCTCATCTCTGTAATTAGCCCAGATGTCCTCAAAGCGATACTTGTGTTGATGACTCGTTTTCAACTTCTTTTTTACATTCTGGTAGTCAAAATCAAATTTGTATCTATAGGTCCTTATTTTCATGACCTACATTTCTGCATAGACCGATTTGGATTTTTGCACACTCTTGAAGGTATACCTACCAATCGTCAGTGGAAACTTGAATCCTAGTTTGTGAATCATCATTTGTTCTTTGTGAACTGAAATTAGTTGTCTACATAATTACATGAGTATCCACTTGTCTGAGGGATATTTGGGCAACATGTAAGGGCACCCAGTGTAGAATCCTACCCTTATGTAAGTGAAAGTTGGAAACTGTAAGAATATGCATCTAACTTTACTCACCACTTTGTAGGCCTTGTCAAACACTCTCTTCTCGAGAGAGTTGGGTCAAAACTGAAAAATAGAAGCGCAAAGAAAGTATCAGTGACCCTCTTGAAATGGTGAAGGCTTTCCTTCAGCTCCAATTGATAGAAATACGTGTACACAGGTATAGAGTGTTGGTTCCCTTTTGTAGATAAACCTAGGAATTTCCTCATTGCCTCATCATGACTACAACATACACTAGATAAGAAGTCATATAGAACTTCAAAGTGGTTGGCACATTTATCAGTTGTTCATGGATTTTGTCACTAATTTGTTTGCCCCAATCAATATGAGCCTTATGTCTTCTTATGATCTGGATGTACTCATACATCCACTCCTGAAAATGAGGTGATTTAGGAAATCCCTTAACTTTGATCAAGAGTGTAATCATGTCCTTGACATCTTCTTTGAAGTCACTTCGTGGAAGTCCCTTCGGCCATCTTGAGATAGAATGCCTGGGTTCTTTCAACCATTGACTATTGATCAGGTACTTAGCCTTATTGGGATTTGAATCATAGACTTCCTGCACTTGTTGTATTAAAATTTCAATGTATTTTTCCATTTGTGGGACTCTGAAAACAATATCAAAGAAATCAAGGTCAAGTCTCATCATCTCTTGCCCAAAGGAATCTATCACACTTTTGCTTTCCCTGATGTAATGGGATGCAACTTGGAGGATGAACTCTATATTGTGTGTAGAAGTAGGGAATGTTGACAATAGATGTAGATTACTATGTACAATGGCTCTCAGGGAGTCTTCAAAAGGCTTTTGCTCAATCCTTTTCATGAAATCAACAAGGTCTTGATGACCAACCTCGATGTCCTTTATTTCGTCCACCTTTGAAATTACCACTGTAGGTAGATAGACACCTTGGTACTTGTATTTCATTTTTCCTTTAGCCTTAGAAGATGATGGAGGATTCTTGGCTATCATCTAGGAGCAACTGGATCAAAAAGATGCAACTTCGAGGATCCCTTGATGAGATCTGAAAAGGAACTGTAAAGATGGTGAATCAACAAACGTTAGACAAAAAAGTAGCATTGTGATGCATGAAGCGAGCAACGATGTTGAGCAAGTGTGAAGCGAGCAACAAGGAATGGAAAATGATGCAGGAGCAAAGAAATGGTGTCCGGAGGGAGAATTGAGCAAGTTTGAAGAGTTTAAGGCAAAACTGCCAAAATTGTAGGAGCACTGAAAGTCAATGCTCCTGCACTTAGGATGATAGTTTTAGGTGTAAGGGTGCTAAAAATTAGGGCCTTGACACTTAGTATGAAATTTTGTAAAATGTGTCAAGGTGCTAAAAATCAACGCCCTGACACTTAGTCTCTTAGAGAGAACATGGAAAGTGCAGTGGCAGGTTTTTTCAACGCTTTGACATTAGAAAGGAAGGTCACTCCTTGTAGGAGCGGTGATTTTCACCACTCCTACACCTAACTGGAGTTGGTGAAAAATCAAAGGTGCAATGGCATTCAAAAACCCCACTTGAGCACTTTGAGTGAGTCTTTTGAAGTTGAAATAGCATGAACCTTTGGAATGAGTTCATTCAAGTTTGCTCCTACTTGAGAATTTGAATAAAAAGTTAAAATGAAAGAGGATGGAAAAATACATGGAAGAAAGAAAAATGAATGACATGGAAGTGTTCATCATAGGGTGCGCAATAAAAAAAAATCAAAACCCCAACGAAACGCAAGGAGAAAGCACAACTTAGAAGAGGGCACAAATGAAAACCAAAATGTGTTAGGAAATAATGAAAGACTAGCACGTGACATGAGGATAGGAGAAAGAAAATAATGGCAAAAGAAATCTGATCTAAACACAAACATCAAAAGACTAGAACGAAAAGAAATTTACAAAGTGTCCTAAAAATGAAAGGAAAGAGAAAAATGATAGGGAGAATTAAAAATGACTTACCTAGAAGAACTTGAAAATCTAGCTCGAAATAATGAGGGATCTCCAAAAATGTGAGTTACAGGAGGAAAGATGGTCGCCCAACAGTTGAGAAGTGAAAGAAAGGAAACAAGAATGAATTAAAGTTAACCTAGAATCACTTTTAAGTGATTTACAAGTGAAACAAAAGAACCCAAGTCACAAATTTAATTAAGGCATGTTAAGTGGAGAAACTAGAAAAAAGTGTAATAAGCTGAAAAAACACTGCCCAACTCTTAAAATGGTTAAGTATGGAGACTTGGTGCACAAGTGCTAAAAATCAATGCTTGTGCACTAAACTAACTTTTACTAAAGTTCATAGGTGCTAAATTTTAGCGCCTTTGTACTTTTTAGACTTAGAAAAAATTTCAATATGTAAGAGCGTTGTTTTTTGGAGCTCTTGCACTTTTCACAATTTTCACTAAGTATAAACATTGAGAGTGCACGAAGATATTAGTTTCAAAGGTCTTTGATAGACAAATGTATAGGGATGCTCAAACAGACTATTTGAGACTTTGGAATGCACTTTGAGGTGGATTGAAAATCACCTCATTTTGTGTGCTTGAACATCACAAACCTATGAAACAAACAAGTTTCATAGGGGGGTTATCCGTGGAACGAGCGTTGCTAGATTCCATGATAACAACTAGATCTTGTTGGGGATATTCCTTCAATTTTATTTGAAATGAATGAAGGGAGAAGAACTCTAGAATCCAAGTGCCTTTATCCATCCATTGGGCTTGGAGTTAGGCGACAATGACAACAAAACTTAAAACAAAAAGACACAAAGGACTAAAAATAAAAATATTTACATTTGAAACACCTATCACTTTACTATGCAAAGTGTTTAAGGTGTTTCCCACTGATAGGAAGGGAAAATGACGTTCCATCTCCATATGCTAATAGGAAATTGTTCTCACCATGCAGTTGGTGAACTTGGAAACCTGTCCTATCCACAGTGAATCAATTTTTTTGTGCATACCTTTTGGTTCTCTTCTTTTGTCCCTTAGGAGAACAAGATCACCAATTTGAAAATCTGATACTTGGCCTTCTTGTTGAAAAGATTCTTTACTTGGTCCTGGTGTTCTGCAATGTGATCAACCACTTGAACTCGCTTCTCTTCCAATTCAGAGAGATACATCGCACGCTTATCAATAGAGTTATCAAAAGTCTCGTCCTCAATGGCCTTAGCCAATTTGAGGGCTGGAAATTCCAAGGTTATAGGAATCTTGCCATTCAACCCGTACAAGAGTTGAAAGGGAGACATATTGATTTCTCATTTCATAGTTATCCTATCTACCCACAAAGCATCATACAAAGCTTTGTGCCACAAACACTGATTCTTGTCCACTAGCTTGCGAATGATAGTCACCAAATTTTTGTTGCTCGATTCAACCTAGCCATTACCTTGTGGGTAATAGTCAGAAGAATGTGAAAAATTTATGTCATGTTCAAAATAGAACTCAATGATCTCATTTGATGAGAAGGCAAAAGCGTTGTCAACAACAATTTTGTTTGGCACACCGAACCTAGAAATGATGTTTTCCTTTAAGAAACTGCACACCACTTCAGAAGTAGCACACTTAGTAGGAATTACTTCCAACCACTTGGTGAAATAATCAGTCGCAGTTAGGATGTAGATCTGTCCTACACTTGATGATGGATTAACTGCACTGATGAAGTCCATTCTCCACTGCTAGAAAGGTTCTTCAATCACAACATGTTTTAATGGCAAAGCCGCCAACTTAGGCCTTCCAACGAACTGTTGACATAGCTTGCACTTACACACCCAAGAGTATGCATCTTGAAAGATTTTGGGCCAATAGTACTTCACTCTCAAAATCTTGTGAGTAGTCACTGGCGTAGAGAAATGTCCTCCACATGCCAAGTCATGGTATGAATTCAACAATCTTTGTTGTTGTTCATCATCAACACATCGCAAAAAATTCCCATCTACAACACACTTGTACAAGCCATTGTCCCATAAGACAAAGTTCACTAATTTTAGCTTGATGGTCCTCTTCTCCTTTGAAGTCAAATTATCGGGACATTCCCCATAAGTGAGGAAATGGGCGATGTTGGAATACCATTCATTAGTGGTGCTGACAAATAACACCATCAGAAGTTCACTTGAATCTACCTCTTCATTTTCTAAAACTTCTTCCTCAGGATCATTTTCTGTGATGAGCTGACACAGTCCTCGCCCACGTATCAACTTCGTAGGTTTTATTTCCATGTCATATTCCTGAATCTTGGCAATCCAATTGTCTCTTTTTGTTCCAAATTCCTGTTGTGTTAAGATAGAATTAAATGTTGAATCTGGGACTAGAACTTTGACATGGCTATTTAGAATATAGAACTAAAAATGTTTAACAGCTTTGACTACAACAAAAGCATGTTTTTCCATCTAAGAATATTTTAGTTCATAATTATTTAGAGGGAAGCTCATGAATGCAATGGGAGATTCAAAACCTTCATTGTTCTCTTGCACCAGAATCACGAAAAGTGTATGCTCGAAAGCATAACTATACATGATGAATTCTTTGGTGTAGTTAGGACAAACTAACACTGGCACACGAGAAATGGTCTCTTTGATGTCATCAAGCACAAATTTCCCTTCTTCTTTCCAATGGAAAGTGATATTACCTTTCATCATATTTACAATATGATGAGTCTTCTCTGTGAAGTCTAGAAGGAACCTTCGCAGAAAGTTTACCTTGCCAAAGAAGGAATGGAAAACCTTCTTGCTTGATGGTAGGGTAAGTGATTTGATACTATTGACTCTCTCTAATTCAATCTTGATTCCTTCCATGGACACCACATGACCAAGAATTTTTCCTTCTGTAACTCCAAAAATTGACTTTTTGGGGTTTAATGAAATACCATGTTGTCGGCATCTTTCTAGGATTTTCCTTAGGTGGTAAGGATGATCATGAAGCTTTTTGGAATAAGTTGTGAGATCATCAAGATACACCATGATAAATTTTCCCATCCAACACAAATTATGGTATGCAATTCTCTTCTTTATTGATCATATTTTCATTTGCAAACATGAACGCAAAGTTTCACAAATCTGCTTCAAAAAGGGCAGCACTTCGTTGCAAAATACTAAAGGTAAATATTACAATAGAAATCCCTCTTATTTATAAAAGAGAGGGAAGAGTAAATCTAGGAAATTAGTTGAGTAAAGTTAGGAGAGTTAGGTGAGCTAATTTAGGAAAATATCACCTAACTTTGACTAAGTCAAAATGTAGTTCATCTTCGTGAAACTACATCTCAGATTTTTAGTGTAATTACATTTGCAAAAAAGACATTTAAGATGTCACAAACTATTTACAAGATGCATAAAGGGAAGCATTAAAAATTCTAACACTGAAGATCAAGAATCTTCATGGTTCCTTGTTTGGGCATGAAAGTCTTCATACTTCTTCTTGGTCTCCTACATGAATGTCTCATTGAACCAGCAGTGTAATCCACAATGGTGTGAATTCTGGTGATTGATCTCATGGCAGATGAGTGGACCTTTTTTCACCTATCAATATGCATCTTGAGGTTGTCAAGAGTGAGCTGTGTATCACAAATAACATGCATAGAGGTCTTCGAAAAGTCTGCACTCTCTACTTGCTTCATGATGGCTTCTTTCAAGATTTCAGAAAGTTCAGTGGTTGGGAGGAAGATATGGTTTTCTTCAAGGAGTTGTCTTGGTAACTCCTTAATTCCTTTTTCAAGGATAGCACGATGCCCTTCAACATCTTCCTACACTTGGTGGAGATTTTTTGTAAGAGATTTGATTACCTGGATACAGTGTTTCAGTGATTCTCTTACTTCTACATATTTCTCCTTGTCAAGGATCACTCCAACTTCAACCAATTTGTTGAGCTTTTCCTGCTTCATTTTTTACCACAATAATAGGAATTTTTCCATTTCTTTGTGCTCTTGGGAAAGAACATTTTCTTCCTTATCAAGCTCTATTTTGATCTTGGATATTTGAGTAGCTTTTTCATCTACAATAACTATAATCTGGGAACCATGTTCTACAATTTCATTAATAAAATCATATAACACTCTGCCTTTGGAGGAAAATTTCTCAGCTTTCTTCATAGCTGGGTCCTCAACACTTATCATCACCAACAGTTGGGCATTACTTGAATATCCTGTAGGTCTCATTAAAACAGAGGCATAATGCTCTACCTTATGTTTGTACATGTTTCAGGCTTGCTCCATTTTGTCAAGCCTTCCTGCTAGTATATCCAAGGTTACTTATGCATTTGACTTTGCACTTTCATTCTTGACCTTTCCAAGCTAGAATCTTGTTATTGTGTAGTCCTCCATATTGGCATCTCCTTCCTCTTAAGGCGGTACACCAATCTTTGCATACTTATGACCGGCCTTTTCAACATGAAGCCGTGAATACACTTTCACCTTTTTCTTTCCCTTGGCTTTTGGAGGAGCTATCTCTTCAAGATCAAGCTCTTCTAGAGAGATCATTTGCTCTTTTCACTTCGATACTTGAGATACAAATGAGATACCAACTAGAGGGGGAAGAGAGGAGGTACGAGCTTCTTGGCTGACTGTCAACTCTCTTGTCATTGTTGCTTCTGAAGGAATGACTGGTATAGTGACAATTGGCATAGTGTCTGTCATAACTGCTCCAGTAGTTTGCACATCGAGTTGACCATGCAAGGATTCATCCATCAACCTATTGAATTCAACTTCTGAAGTGATATCGTAGGATGGAGGTGATGGGTTGGGAATGGATGATAGAGGGCTCAAAAAAATATCAACCGTTTGTATACTTTTCACTGAAGGAGGAGTATCACATACGGTTTATGCTACAGGGGGTTGTGAAATGTCATCTACAGGTATTTTAGATGTAGGAAGAGGTGATGTAGGAAAAGGTGGTGGAGGATTGTTTGGATTAGGAGGTGTGTGAGGAACATTTGAAGTTACAGGTGATGATGTATGGGGAAGATATTTGACTACATTCTCATGTGGAGATATAGTTTGTTCTTCATCATGCCCAAGTTCATGTTTATCACCCTCTTGCTCTTCTAACTATTTTTCACCTTCTTGATCTTCAAACTCTTGTTCTCCTACATAATCTTCTTCCTCATCAGAGTCTACTTCTTCTGAATCTTCTTCTTTAGCAAATTGGTCGCTTGAATGTTCTTCTTCTTTGGAATTTACCTCTTTAGAAACATGCCCTTTTCCTTTTGAGCAAGATGGTTCAGATTTTGTAGTCTCTTCTTCTTGGATGGACCGTCTATCCTTTTTGCTAATAGTGAACTTAATCCTAGGGCCTCTTCGGGAAGAAGTGGGAATAGCCTCCGCTCCAGATTCCTCTCCTTTTGATTTTGTCTTGAAATTTTTCATCTTGAAGCCATGTTTGTGTAACCACTCTATAGTGTTAGCCAATATTGGTGCCAGCCTCTCTATGATGGAGAAAATTTCCTTCTTGGACCATTGGATTGCAAGAAAAGGTCTCTTGGAGATCCCATGTTCATTGTAAGTAGTATTCATGATGTCGCCAGGGTGTGTGAAATCCTCTGGTAGGTCAACAACACCAAGATCCATGATATGTTGTACGGTTAGTCTGCAATAATCCAATTTACGGATAGCTTCCTCATCTCTGCAATCAGCCCATATGTCCTCAAAGCAGTACTTGTGTTGATGACTCATTTTTAACTTCTTTTTTACATTTCGATAATCAAAATCAAATCTGTATCTATATGTCCTTATTGTCATGACCTGCATTTCTGCATAGAATGATTTGGCTTTTTGCACACTCTTGGAGGTATACCTACCAATCATCAGTGGAAACTTGAATCTCAGTTTGTGAATCCTCATCCATTCTTTCTGAATTGAAACTAGTTGTTTGCACATAACTCCATGAGTATCCACTTATCTGAGGGATATATGGGCAACATGTAAGGGCACCCAGTGTAGCATCCTACCCTTATGTAAGTGAAAGTTGGAAACTATAAGAATATACATCCAACTTTACTCACCACTTTGTAGGCCTAATCAGACACTCTCTTCTTCTCGAGAGTTAGGTCAAAACTGAAAAGAATAGGCACGAAGAAAGCATCAGTGGCCCTCCTTAAATGGTGAAGGCTTTCCTTCAGCTCCAATTGACAAAAATACTTGTACACCAGTACAGAGTGTCGGTTCCCTTTTGTAGATAAACTTAGGAATTGCCTCATCACGACTGCAGTATAAACTAGATAAGAAGTTACATCGAACTTCAAAGTGGTTGACACATTTATTAGTTATTCATGGATTTCATCACTGATCTATTTGCCCCAATCAATATGATCATTTTTTCTTCTTATGATCTGGATGTACTCATACATTGACTCCTGAAAATGAGATAATTCAGGCAATCCCTTAGCTTTTCTCAAGAGTGTAATCATGTCCCTGGTATCTTCTTTGAATTCACTTTGTGGAAGTCCCTTTGGCCATCTTGAGATAGAATTCCTGGGTTCTTTCAACCATTGACTATTGATTAGGTACTTAGCCTTATTGGGATCTGACTCATAGACTTCCTACGCTTGTTGTATTGAAATTTTAGTGTATTTTTCCATTTGTGGGACTCTAAAAATAATATCAAAGAAATCAGGGTCAAGTCTCAATATCTCTTGCCCAGAGGAATCTATCACACTTCTGCTTTTCCTGATGTAATGGGATGCAAATGGGAGGAAAAACTCTATATTGTGTGCAGAAGTAGGGAATGTGGACACCATATGTATATTACTATGTACAATGGCTCTCAAGGAGTCTTCAAGAGGTTTTTGCTCAGTCCTTTTCATGAAATCAACAAGGTCTTGATGAACAACCTCGATGTCCTTTATTTCATCCACCTTTGAAATTACCACTGTAGGTGGATAGACACCTTGGTACTTGTATTTCATTTTTCCTTTAGCCTTAGAAGAAGATGGAGGTTTCTTGGCTATCATCTAGGAGCAACTGTATGAAAAAGATGCAACTTCGAGGATCCCTTGATGAGATCTGAAAAGGAAATATAAAGATGGTGAATCAACAAACATTAGATGAAAAAGTAGCATTGAGATGCATGAAGAGAGAAATGATGTTGAGCATGCATGAAGCAAACAATGAGGCACGGAAAATTATGTAGGAGCGAAGAAATAGGGTCCAAAGTGAGAATAGAGCTAGCTTGAAGAGTTTTAGCAAAACTGTCAAAAGTGTAGGAGTGCTAAAAAACAACGCTTCTGCACTTAGGATGATAGTTTTAGGTGTAAGGGCACTAAAAATCAGCACCCTGACACTTAGTCTCTTGGAGAAAACATGGAAAATGTAGTGGCAGGTTTCTTTTGTGCTTTGACATTAGAAAGGAAGGTCACTCCATGTAGGAGCGGTGATTTTCACCACTCCTACACCTGATTGGAGTTGGTTAAAAATTAAAGGTACAATGGCATTCAAAATCCACGCTTGATCACTTTGAGTGAGTCTTTTGAAGTTGAAATAGCATGAACCTTTGGAACAAGTTCATTCAAGTTTATGCTTGCTTGAACATTTGAATAAAAAATTGAAATGAAAGAGGATGGTGAAAGACATGGAAGAAAGATAAACGAATGACATGGAAGCGTTCATCGTAGGGTGCATAATAAAAATGAATCAAAACCCCAAAAAAATTCAAGGAGAAAGAACAACTTAGAAGAGGGCATGAATGAAAACCAAAACGCATTAGGAAATAATGAAAGACTAGTGTGTGACATGAGGATAGGAGAAAGAAAAAAATGGCGAAAGAAATCTAATCTAAACAAGAACGTCAACATACTAGAATGAAATGAAATTTACAAAGTGTTCTGAAAATGAAAGGAAAGAAGAAAATAATGGGGAGAAATAAAAATGACTTACCTGGAAGAACTTGAAAGTCTAGCTCAAAATAATGAGGGATCTCCAAAAATGCGAGTTGTAGGAGGAAAGATGGTCGCCCAGCAGTTCAGAAGTGAAAGAAAGGAGACAAGAATGAATTAAAGTTAACCTAGAATCACTCTTAAGTGATTTACAAGTGAAACAAAAGAACCCAAGTCATGCATTTAATTAAGGCATGTTAAGTGGAGAAACTAGAAAAAAGTGTAATAAGCTGAAAAAACATCGCCCAAGTCTTAAAACGGTTAAGTATGGAGACTTGGTGTACAAGCGCTAAAAATCAACGCTTGTGCACCAAATTGACTTTTACGAAAGTGCATAGGTGCTGAATTTTAGTGCCTTTGCACTTTTTAGATGAAATTTTTTTCAATATGTAACAGTGGTGTTTTTTGGAGCTCTTGCACTTTTCGTAATTTTCACTATGTATAAACATTGAGAGTGTGCGAAGGTATTCGTTTTGAAGGTCTTCGATAGACGAACACAGAGGGACACTCAAATGGACTATTTGAGACTTTGGAACACACTTCGAGGTGGATTGAAGATCACCTTGTTTTGCATGCTTGAACATCACAAACCTATGAAACAGACAAGTTTCGTAGGGGGGTTATCCGTGGAATGAGCACTGCTAGATTCTATGATAACACATTTATTTCAAGATTTATCTTTTAGTATATGCGAATATGAGTGTGTCTTAATAGAAAATAATCTTTTACATCATAATGTTTCCAGTATTTCTCCCCCTCACAAGATATCATCAATATCACATTTCAAAAATGGGGGTAATGAGGATGAAATCCATGTCAACCACAACTATGATCATCAATAAAAAATTAAACAAAAAATATTTATAGAGTTCACTAGATTGGTGGATCCTCCACGTGTTATATTTGAATACATTTTACAAAAAAAACTTATCACTTTACCTCTTGTTAATCCAAATGACAACTCTACTATTGCAACACATCTCAAGGATAAATAGTTTTATGCCTATCACCACATGTGTGGACATTCTATAAAGGCATGCATCACTCTCAAATATAGCATTCAAGATCTTATAGACAATGTGATCTTATACAAGTTGACTACATTCATGATAATATGCATACTCCACATAACAAGGTTGATCATATGGAATTGGATGATGAAGATTATTCTAATCTTAGTGATTATGTGTATATAGGTTTTGATGATCAGTAGAACATATGTTGAGATCACATATTGAAGGGAAAATAAATTATACCTAACATTAAATTAAGTGTGATTAATTTAAATTTCAAGGTATTTATTTTCTTTAATAAAATAGTTAAACAAGAGATTTTATATTTATACAAGTGTAATGCATAAAATTTAGATTTAAATAAAAGGAAACAAATGCAAATTAACTCGAAAATATTTTAAATTAAGTGTAGGACCTCAAATTGATTTTAATAGAAATAAAATAAAATATGAGTTACCAAATGCTACTCCATTCTTGGTGGATATGCTCAAGGGAAATATAATGATATAGAGGAATAATATATAGTTTCTCAAGTAGATTCATAGAAAATATATGTAGTATGTACTTGCAAATTTATGGATGAATTTTTGGAAGCTTTGAAGCTCTATTTATAATTTTTTGAGTGGGAAGATGGATGGTGTAGATTCATTTGATGAATCTACAATTGAAATTTGTTGAGAGGATTTTCTTAGAATATAGGAAGGAAGATGAATGGTTAGATTCTGAATTTCTTCAAGAGGACAATGAGGATGCAAGTTATTTTTGAATGGTTATGGTAAAAAATGTTTTATTACACTCATATGGAGGGTATTAATTATTTGGTTACAAAATGATGGGTGACGATTGAATGGTTAAATGGATGGATGAGATTTGAGAAAATGGAGAATGGGATAAAATCAAGGAAAATGAATTTAGTTGATCATTTATTTAAAATTTGAGGTGGAAATTATATATTTTTATTTATTCTAAATATGAGATGGAAATTAGGAATTAATTAAATAATAAAATTATTTAATAAACTAGTGGAATTGTGAGGATTTAATTAAATAAACTATTTATTTAATTACATAGGATATTGTTAGTACAATAGTGTTGCTGAATTTAAAAATTAGCATGGAGATGTTGATGAAACAATAGGAATAATGTTAAAATGCATCATTAGAAGCAATGAAATTTTTTAGGTGTCTACACTAAGAATAAAATAAACACAAAGGTCTTGGAATCAAACAAAAACTATAAATAAAAGGAACTAGAAACTAAAAAGGAAGATGATAGAGATAGAAAGAGTGTCTTCTTTTTATTATTTGGTATAGATTTATAGGTAGCAAAAGGTTGAAGATGGAATTAGAAGTTTCTCTAGATGGATATAGTGATCTCCAAAATATTTATAGATGCTTAAGACTTTAAAATCACGCTTATGACCAACAAGGGTGTTAGTAACATTGGACTACTCATGATTGTCTCTAGGTTCTAATGACCCTCTTTGGTTGTTGGTGTCTAATAGTGGTACTAGTGACCTTTAGACATCAATGTTTGACATGGAATCAATAACCTTATATATATCATCATGTCCTTCATTCATGTTTCCTTGCATGTATTAGGGATTTCCCACCAAAATGTTCCCTTTGTACTGATGTTTATCAAATATTGAAACATGCTCCCAAAAGTAAAGAATGACCTATCAAAAATCAAAGGGGAAAAGGTTTATAGTGTTGGGAGCCTACCTCAACGAGATACCTAGCAAGCATGTTTCAACCTCAAATTATTTTTATATATCTTGTGTATGAAACCCTAATGTGTAGGTGTAACAATGGTGTATGCAAATAGGTGTAGGTTGGAAACCTTAAAGCCTTTCTATGATGAGAGTGTGTGTAATGTAACTTTTTCATGGATGAGAGTAAAGGGTGATGAAACTCAAAGGTGTGCTAATAGGATAAAATATGAGGGCTATTATTGGCTATAGACTACTTAGGAAAAACTTTGGAGGTTCAATAATTGAGTAATGTATGTGGAGAGTAGAGAGTTTACCAAGAAGGTAATGTCTTAGGAATGAGTAGAAGAAATATGAGTAGAAAATAAATATAAGTAAGAACAAATTTTCCAAATTAGGAAAAGTATAGTTCTATAGAGTATCACATACAAGCTACATGTTAAGAAAACACAATAAGATAGCTTAGATATTGTGATTGAATATTGATACCTAGGATTTGTATGTTTAAATTGAAGGTGGACACTAGTGCAAGGAAACTAGTGTCCTCGAGGATTTGGAGTTGTATAGGGAATAGGTTGTTATATAATAATGGGTTTCTATTTAACTATTTTGGCAAAAATGTGAGGGGTTTTAAGCTCAAAAATAGAAAAATGATTCATAATTTTTTTTAGGGGAAATAAACACACAAATGGTTGCAAAACATGGAGTAAAAAGTGTAAAGTATGCAATTTTTTACTCTACATTTGTCCCAAATTTAGTGGGCTTGGATAGAAAGTGAATTAAGTATGCTAAAGTAAATAAAAATTAATACATAATAAAATGGATATTTAAATATTTTTATCCTTTTGTACATTTTTACTCATGTGTCATCTTCAAACCTACAATGCATACATATAAAAATAAAAATTTCAAGTTCATTAAGAAGAAATATACAGAAAAAATAGTGTCAAACCTTATGACCTATCAACAAATTTTATTGAACTTGACCAATTATAGAATAAGGAATCCATGAAGGATAATTTAAGATGGAAAGGGTATTATGGTATAAGAATGATTCTCAAGTAAGAACCTTGTAATACAATTGAGCATGATTGAATCAAATTGACATGAAATTGGTTATGAATGGGCCACATTGATAGTATTTTGGTTATGAAGGAGCCATCTTGGTAAATTTTGGTTAAGAAGAAATAATATTGGTAGAAGTTTGGCTATGAAGGAGCCACTTGGATAGAATTTTCGCTATGAAGGATCCACCTACATAGAAGTTTGAATATGAAGGATCCAACTTGGTGTGTATTTGGTTGTCACAAATCCACCATAAATCAAATTATAAATGATTATGGTGGAAAAACCAAAAATAAAGTAGTGAATTGTTGTGATAGAGCTGCCATGATTGTGATAAAGCCATTGAAATAGAATAGAAATATAATTTGTATAGATATGATGGATTTTTCATTCTTAGACAAGAAATGTAAAGGGGTATATGCCCCCATTAAATTGATTGGATGTAAGGAAATGAAATAAATTTAAGGATAATATATAATATGTTAAGATAAAAAATAATTACTTATTCAAACTTGTGTAGCATGTGATATAGAATGGTAAGTATAATAAATAAAAGAAAGGGTCTTGTGTTGGAAATTTGTGTGATATTCACCTATAGACATTTCCTAGTGAGAGAAGTTGATAAGATTATTTTAATTTCATATGAACATTATTTGATCACAAATTGGTAAACAACTATAGTTTTAGCTGTGATGAGCCATACTAAGTTGTGGTACATTTTAGGTGTCACAATTTAGCATGGGGACTTATCCTAGTATAATGTTGCTATATTTACAATAACAAGTCATCTAGTGGATAAATTACAATTAAATACTTGTCTATGTAAAGCACTAAAGTTTGTATTATAACTTTGGTGTATTTATAATTAGGGGATACATGTGATGGTATTTAGGAGCATAGTGATTATCTAAAGGATACTCAAAGGTACTACAAGTAGCTATAAATAATTGTGTGTTTGTCTCTACTAGAATAAGCCATGGATGACATTTGGCTAAAGTGTAACAGACTCATATGTGGCTCATAATGTAGACACTTAAAATTGTCCTGAATGATATTGCACACTTGAATCTGATTACTAACACCATTTCATCCTAATTTCATCTCCCTTTCATCTGTTTAATTAAATGATCCTAGTTGTTTAATTAAATGTATCAACTTCTCCTATTAATCAAATGATCATTTGACTAATTCATCCTCTTCCACTTTACTGTCCATCTTATTTAATGAAATAATGCAAATTATTTGATCAGATTGCTTATGTCCTCTCATTTCATTAAATAATCTTAATTATTTAATTAAATGTCATTTGAACCCCTTTCATTAAATAAATAAATTATTTAATGATAATCCTAAATTCACTCAACTTGCACAACTAAAACTTTGTTTTAATTAACTAATTCCTAATTTTTCTCACCCTCCTAGCACTTGTAAGGGAATATTCCCATGGAATATTCCTCCTTTGCACTTTCCTCCAAAAGGGAATATTCCTCCTTTGCACATTCATCCAAAAATGGAATATTCTTTCCTAACAAACTTTCTAACAACTTTGAAAGTGTGTTTGTTTGAATCATTGTGAGCCACTGATTGACTCTTTGATGATCCGTGTGATCTTGCATTCTCATCCATTGATGAGAATCCTTGATCCATGTCTTCACCTCTGATTGCATCTCAACCCTTGATTTACCTCACATTTTGGAGAGAAATGGATACACTTCCATCAAAGCAACGTTATGTTGCATGTTTGAATACTATCCTTATTCATCCTTACATCCATTATTAGCTTTTTCATCCATCCTTAGTATAGTTTCTTCAATTTTAGCTTAAGATTTCATCAATGGAGTTTGATTAGATGCTCATTTTATCTAAGGGATTGGGAAAGGGTCATCATTCCATATCAATACGACACCAATCCCTCAATGGGATGGGGTTTGGAGTTTTAGCTTAAGTTTCTTTTATGAATTCATGGTTTATTTCATGCTTAGCTTAATGGTTACTTGGTTTGAATCTTTCCAACATTTCATGGGGATCGTAGCTTAGTTAGTTAAATATAGCTTAAATTCATATGGATTTGGTGTATTTAGCTCATACTATGACTATGAACACATTTTGGCACTAGGAGGGCTTGAACCAAATTTATTTGATGAATTTCTCTTGATTTTTTGTGAATTGTAGGTTCTAGGGAAATAGTGACACATTTGACAGCTACAACAACATGTTTGAATATAGTGACACCTTTGATTCAATCACAACGACGCTTTTAAACTATGGCGATGCCTTTTAAATATTGCGATGCTATATTTTTTATTAATGTTGTGATTTTGAATATAGCAATGCTTTGGATATAATGACACATTTTATGTCACTATTTTTTGTAGAATGATGCTATCACATTTCACTAGAGTGATGCATTTGACTTTTAGCAATGCATTTGATAGATCTAAAGCTTGCAAAACAACACTTTTGCAGGTACAATAGAGAGTCAAATTTTTGTGTGTGCTTTAAATTTTCAATTTCATATACTCTCTAATATTTTATTGACATCTTGTTTTGTTTTTGTGAGGCTAACTTATTTTGTAGATTTGGAAAGGAGCAAAAAACTAGGAAATTATTTACCCTAACTCGGGGTCATAACTTTCTACTCGATGCTCAAAATTCAAATTTGTTTGCACCATTGGAAAGGTCTCCAAGAGTACTAACTCAATACTTAAAAATCAGTAGCTATGAAAACCAATTTTTAGGGAACAATGCAAGTTTCAACCCCAAATTCTGCTTTGAAGGCCTTTGTAAATACGATTTACTAGAACATAGAGAATATAATTTTTTTTTGAAAATTTGGATTTTTTAGTTTTTTCTTAGTTTTGTTTATTGTAAAAGTGTTTTGACACTTAGGGGATGATATAACCCCTCATATACTACTCTGTTTCATGTTTTAGGACTACTAAATTTCCATTGGGTTTTAAAACTTATAATCTTAGGACAACTAGCTTTCAATTGGGCTTAAAATTCACAAATGTTTTAAGTCTTTTCAAAGTTGGTTAAAATTGAACCCATACATCCTCACCATTGTGATATTGGTCAAAATTGAACAACACAAATGAACACTTCCATTGGTGCTATTTAAAATGAAGTCATTGCTGTAATATGAGTTAAAATGAATGAGTGTTTGTCGTGCTTACTTTGCTTGTGTAGACTTGTAGTGCATATCCACTCCCCTTGAGCTTCGTGCAATCTTGGGTGAAGAGAAACACTCTAATTATACACACTTTTTTTCTCACCCCCAAGAAACTTGCTACGTATTCACTTCCCTCATGCTTCATGCATTCTTGGGAAAAGGGAAGTTGCATTTGTGTTGTCGTTATTAGAGAGGACTTGCCATGTGATACATCCTGTAATGGAGAACGCATGGTGATTCTCAAGCCCATTTATTGGTGGGCTATATGAATCTTGTGAATTTGCCAAAAGGAAAGTAACTTGTATTCATGACCAACTGCCACTCATGCCTACTCTCATGCAAATGAATGGCTCGCTTAGGGGAAGGTAGAGACTTTAGTGTCTCACATGTGTTGTATACCACATGATGCTCACAATTTCATTAAACACCTTGTCTTAGTAACCTATCCTTGTTTTAGGAAATTTTCTTTGAAAGTGGTGTATTGGAAATTTACTTCCAAGAAGTTACTTACCAAGTCTGATTGATGGTTGAGGAATAGAGCTCAACAGTTCATCCTCTTCTACAAAAGCTTAAGGTGGTGATATACCTTTATTTGTTCCCTCCATAAGTTGCATGTAAAACCATCCCTTCGGGGCATGAGGTAGGCCCACCTCAAAAAACGTACCCACTTGATCTAGGATTGTTATTGCTTGTTCTTGTTGAGTCAATTTGACACTTTTCTTGGTTTCAAAACAACTTAAACAAACATCAACATGTTGATCAAATTTCAAACCCTTTGGACTTAGTGTGGATACCTTTGAAAAGTCTTATATTGCTACTTGTACCTAAGGATTTTATCTTTAGAGGCTTCTAAATATTTGGACTTCTATATTAATTCACACTTTCCAAAGTCAACATAGGGAACTATGACCTTAGCTTCTTGATTTTCACATATTGGACTTTGTGGAATGAAGGTTGCTTAGTCGTAGAAATTTTAGTTTGAAATTAATTAAGACATATTGATATGGTAATAAAGCAATCTCACTAAATCAAAGTTTAAAACCAAATGAACACACCACACATTGGGATTATTTTTGAAACATATTGAATCCCAAGAAACAAAGTGAAAGAAGGAAAAGTATTGCCAAAAATTGAGTCAAAAGTTCTATTTTCAAAACATTGAGTTCTTAAGGTTTTATCACTTTAGAGGTAAAGCATGTTTCTCACCATCTTGGTCTTGTAAAAAAATGGCCCCTTTTAGGTTAACACATTTTGGGTCAAAACATCTCATCCATCTTCACACATTTTACATTTCATTTCACAAACAACTTTTTAAACTTTGGACACATCAACATTCTAGACTTGGGTTATCGATTAAATCAATTCCCTAACTTAGCTATTTGTGTGTAAATTAATCCATTTCCATACACTTAGTTGAGTTAGTCATCATCCTTCTGAACAAGTCTATCTTAAAGGTCACAAGTATACCTTTAGATTTACAAGTTCATTAGCACATTTTATCCAAAACACAAAAACATCAACCTTTAAGTCTAAAGTGTTGTCCAAAGTTTAGAAAGTTCATCCTCTATATCATTCACCCCTTTTTCATCATCCTCTCACATTATTTGTCCAAAACAACTTAGAGGATCCATTTTATCAACACCACAAATCTCAACACACCTCTCCCATAGTTGACCCACAATTTATGGTTACAATGAGATCACAACACATGAGAAAAATAGAGCAAACCAAAACCACATATACCACAAGAAATACCATCCCACAAGAATTTGATCCTAGGAGCCATTCTACCCCTTCACAACAACTGCAAAATCCATTAGACAAGGGATATGAGGTAGAAGATGTCACAAACAACCCACTTGTTCTCACTAAGGAAGAACTCCTTGATTACGAACAAGATCTTAAAAAAAGCCACATCATCAACACTTTGATGAAGAAAAACCCTACACAATACATGCTAGCTTTAGCAAAAAAAGGGGCTAAACTCCCTTCTACATTTGAATTTGACACAATTAGGGAACAATCCTTAGAGCATGTGGCTTCAATTCCCCCAACTTTCATCGCACAACCCTTGGCACAAGGCTTGACTCCATCTATGATTCAACTAACTTCATCCCTTGTTCCAAATCAAACATCAACTCCTAGTCTTGCAACTAGAATTGCCACCAACCTTGGTCACATTCCTAATATAGAGGGCAACACACTTTTGGGTATACAAAGCACCAACCTTCCCCAAAACATAAATTGGGCACCAAAATTTGGTGCCCCGTCACATTCTTCCACCACCATTCCTAAACATCCTCTACATCCATACGTACCCCTCATATTCCATAACACAATGATGGTCTCAACTTTTCAAGTGCGACCATCTTCATCCATCACCACAAGTACCACAAGTGTTCCTAACACTACACAAGGTAATGTGAATCAAGTGACTTAAGTAGAACAACAAGGGAAATTTAACACCCTTACACAAGGTCAACCCTTAACAAAATAAGGGACATCTTCATCCAACCACCCAATTGGCCCATCAAACCCATCTATCATGAATCCAAATCAAAGCTACCCATTGGTCACAAATCCTATCAACCAAGGTAACACCTTGGCCCCCAATCAAACACAACAAGGGAACTCTCCACACATCACTCAAGGGAACCCTTCTAATCAACTGACCCAAGGTCCAAATATGCCATCGCAACAACAAATGGTACCATCATCTTTACCATTGGTCCCCCAAGCCATGCAAAATCAAACAGAGCCCCAAACTTACATTCCTCCATCCCAATCAACAATTTTACAAGGAATGATAGTGCAAAACAACCCCCAAACACTCACCACACAACAACCATCTCAAAACAATCCACAACCCATTCATACCATGATTACTCAAAATCCATCTCACATATCCCAACATCAAAAAACTTCCATGTTGCAAGCACAACAAGCTCACACTCTAGCTTTGTAACAAGCACAACAGGCTTATCAACAAGCATTGCAAGCACACAAATCTCAAACTCAAGATTTGCAACAAAAACAAGCCTAACAACAAACTTTACAAAACAACAATATTATCAACAAGCATTGCAATAGCAACAAGCCCAAGCACAAGCCTTGCAACAATAGCAAGCTCAATGTCATGCCCTAAATTTTACACTTAGGACATGAACACAACTTACAATTTTTTTTTCAACTAATTACGTAAATCACCATTCACTAATAATCGTGCACACACATGATTATGCATCTATACACAATGAATGATGTTGGTTGAACAACATTGAAATTTGTAACGTCGCCCAAAGGTGAAGAGTAGGTACAAATTCCTTTGCTCTAGCATTTATGGCTTTACCATCGCTATCTCTGCTAATAATTTGATTGTTGATCCCTAAATTAATAATGATGCTACAATATCATTAGTTAAACAATATTATTAACATTAATATTTCCAGGGAAGTGATAATGTCATTACCTTGTATTTATCATATGCAACACTAATAACATTTAATCACGCTAAACTAGTATTGACGTGATCAATATTTATTTTTCACACTCCCTACTAAGGAAATAACAATATTAATTCAATTAGTCTATTTTGTAACAACTTTGATATCAAAACAATGTCATCACTATTGATGTCATTTAGAAATGCAACGTTATTGTATATGCAACCATTATTGTTGCTATATGTATCGTGCGGTATCATTTCTCTTAGTTTGATATATAGAGTGTCAATCCTCCATCAATCATTACTTACTAGAATCATTGTCTATGTTAAAATATTATTTTTAGAGGATAACTTTATTATATTTATGACACTCATTGATTGAATCAAA
>VDFB02143141.1:0-56948 GCA_007258455.2 Sequoia sempervirens | reverse complement strand
TCCATTCTACAATTTAAAAAAAATAAAATTTTAGAAAAATCTTTTAGTTTCAAAAAATTTGAGGGGGAGCACGGCCAAAATTCTGCTTTTAGGAAGTGCCCACTTAGAAAATTAATAAAAAATCAAATATTCATTAAAAAATTATCAGAAAATATCCAGTCCTTACTACATACTATTATCTAACTTCTGACCTGAGCGATTTTAAAAATACTACAAAAAAGTCCACCGTGCTCGGGTCACACAAGAGTTGCTATGTTATGTTTTTCTGACAGAAACAATAGCAATTTGTGTGTGTCCCTCTTTTGAACCCCTTAATCTCAACCATTTTCAAAATAAATTAGTAGTTTAGAAAGTAGACTCGGAGCATTGTGGTCCTTGTTTTTGTTCCATCAAGAAATTTTGAGTGTAGCTATCCTCAATTTTACGTCCAAGGTCAGTATTTCCTGATTTCAGAAAAAAAGTGGCCACTTAAGCCCCTTTTTTGGGAACCATCTTGGTGCACTTACCCTTAATTTAATTGATTATTATTTTAATTTCTAATCATATTTTAAATAACCTTGCAAATCACTTATGATTTGATTAATTATTTAAACATGACTACAACATATGATATTTTTCACACAATCAAATAACACGGTAATCAATGAAGCACACATAGATACTCACACAAAAGTTTAGAACAACCGACACGGAGGGGCACTACAAATCAACGCAAAATAAAATAACACTTGACTACCTGTATATGCTCCAAAAAAATAGAATTACAAATGTTGCAATTGAACTATCATGGAGATGGCTCCTTGCATTCTTTCCACAACTAAGTTACTTTGAAGGTCTAGTTCTGCACTAGAAACTTACCATTTTTGTATTCCACACTAGAAATCACAAACCTTCCTTGATCAAATTCAAAACTTCATAACCTTGTGGAAATATTATTTCAAATAGGTTGAAAAGTGAGGTTGGAATGGTTGGTTCAACACAAGAAATTCATAAACTTCCATTTCCACACTAGAAACCTACATTTTAGATAAAACTCACACCAAAATAACTCTATGAGAAAATTTAGGTGAGCATGATAAAATAACAAAAGGATGAGATCCAACAAAAAATTAAAGTTCCACATCCATTGAAGACCAAAGTTTTGCATTTTTGTAGCAAACTAAAATTTTGCATCTAGTAGTAAAACCAAATTCTACACTTGCATAACTTAGTCAATTTTAACCTAGACTAAACAAGAATTGAAACATAAGGACCTTGTAAATGCATGATATATACCTTTAATTTAGTCATACTAAAAATTAAGGGATTGAAATTATGTGTTGTTAGACTATGAACTTTAATTAATTCTAAATTTAATCCTTATATTAATTAATTTTAAGTTTGGTTATAAGGTCAAAATTTATGAGTACTTAAAATTTAAACAATATAAAAAGTTATAAATAAAAAATATACAAGTTAAGCTTACTAGATTTGTCATATAATTGTAATAGGTCTTTAGGTATAATAAGTTTGAAATATCTCTTATTTGTGTACAAAGAGGTCTAATGTAGTTGGTTGTCTTCTATTTAATAAAAATATTTTAATATTTTCACCCAAGCTCAAAATACCAAGAAGTTAGGTTTGTTCAAATATAGAAAAAATTACTTAAGAAAATTTCTTGAGATGTCAATAATGAATCCCTTAAATAATATTGGTCTCTTATGTCATCAAACATCAAATTGAATTATATGGATTAGATTATTGAATCAATTTCATAGTGATATCAACACTAAATTCTTAGAATTACATTTATCTCTAAAGATTGAAATTATGATCTCAAAGTTTATTGTTTTGTATGGATTGTTTGATATGATTGTAACTTGTTTTGTATAGACTATTTTACAATATCATTCAAGTCATATAACAAATAATATGTAGGTAATTTGTAAGATATCTATACTAGTTTTATCTTATTTAAAGTCTTATTTTATGATTATGATTGGAAGATCATTGATATATATTTTAAATTTTAAAAAATATATGTGATGAGGGCCACACCTCCCAAAACCCACACAAATCACAACAAAAGATACCAACACAAAATATGTGTGACAAAATAATAACTCACTTTCAATTATTTTTAGAAAATGAAATTACAGATTCAAAGCTTACATGCTACAACCTCATGGGCTTGATTCATTACAACAAAATCTACTCTGAAAACAAAATATATTATTCAGAGCCACAATCTGCACTAATGGAGCCACCTTCTACAACCTCCTCATATCCCTTTTTATTTTACCCAATAACCACCCTAGAATGTTCTAGAAAGTGCAACTTTCCATTTTGTTTTAGCACCAAAAGTCTCACCATTTGATTTCTAGCCTAGGAAGAAATTTTAATGAAATTCAACTTTTAGAGGGGCAACTTCGTGGGGCCATAACTATTGATCTGGGTGTTCATTTTTCTATTATTACATATCGTTGGAAATCTCTCAAAGAGATCTATGACATGCGAACCACCATAGGTCAGTTCATCCACTTTTTCGAGTTGTTTCAGGGCCTCTAAATTTTTATAGCTGAATTTGAAGTTGCATTGGAGAAATTTCTCAGGATGAAAACATTAATTTCTCTCAAATCGTTTAGGGTTTTGAGGTGATTCTTTCTCGATTGGAATTTTTTTTCAGCTCTACTCTTTCGGGTAAATTTTTGAGTCCATACAAGCCTATTTAGGTCAACTTACTAAAAATAGTAAGTGCCTAATTTTCACTATTTTTGACACCTGGCCATCTTACACCCCTTAAGTGCCATCATGGGACTCAAAACAACTAAAGAAAATAGAGAAAACAATTTTTTCTTTGGGTGATGCAAGATTTCCCTACACCATTGGATGCTTCTGCATCAATATGTTAGCTATATTTTAGTTTTTTATGTACATGGTCACAACTTGATAGTCAATGTCTTTCTACCACTATAGAATTCCTTTTGATATAATAAATCCTACAAGGAATAAAAATATATTGAAGAACTAAGATCGACTTAAAACCTTTTCACACATGATATTTATGGATGAAAGATTCCTAACACTTAGAGGTTTAATATTTACATTCATCACTTGTATATCACTTTCTATAACCTTCTTGGAATTAGAAATAGTAAATCAATGACATCTTATTTATTTTCTTAATAATTGAGATTATTTTTTAATTTTTTATAGGTCAAAATCTAACAAGTGCTAATAAATAGCCAAGGTATTTACTAATTGCACCAATTGCACTCCATGTGCTAATTAAGATTCCTCAACCAAAATCCTAAAATAATTAAATACAAAATAGAGCTTAAGATTGCATTGTGATCCCAATTTAGGCTATTATTTTCTCACATATCCTTTTCTAGCATGATCAACAACTTCACTTCAATTTCATAATATTCATTGGTGGTGAGTACTAACAAGTTGATTATCTTTCCACTTCACTATATTATATACATCTATTTATGAACTAGGTCAAGATGTAGTTTTACTTCCTCCATCTAATAATTGATCATGATAAAATTTTATTAAGTGTGTAGATATTTTTTTGGGGACTTATTAGAGGAGAGGATAGAGTAGTTGAGTGCAATGTATTGATAGGTTAGTTATGTTTATACAAAAATAAATATATATATTAAATATATTTATATTAAAAATATCCAAAAATATAATTCTAAGACACCTATCTATCCTAAATAACAATTTCAATAGAAATACATTAAATTTAATATCTATGAAATATTTTAAATACATATATTTCAAATATCTATAATAATTTATAAATTATATTTTTTATTATATTTTGATTCATTAACTACATATCTATTTTATAATCTATTTACATAACTACATAATGATTTCAATAATTCTTCTGTACTATTTTTATTATTCTATCTATTTTCTCTAATTCATTTATTTTAATTTTAGATATTATATTATTTTTACATAAATCCTACAATTTTAAATATTATTTTATTTAATAGATATATATTTAAATAAATAATATATACTTTATTTTTTGAAGTTTTAAAGTTTTGAAATAAATTATTATTTCATATTTAATAGATATTTATTTCAAAAATATTATCTACTATTTTATTTACTCAAATACATAATTATTTGTTATTTTATTTATTGAAGTACATAAATTATCTCATTAAAATTATTCATTATATGAAATTTTTGAATAAATAAAAATATTTGTTCAAATAAAAAGTAAATAATGTAAATAAAATAAAATATTTTTTAAATAATTTTGAAGAAATAAATAATTCTTGAAGTAAACAAAATATACTATTAAGAATGCTTCTAAACTAATATAATAAAATAATTCTTATAGTAAATAAAATAGTTAAAAATATACATTTATCTATGTTTAAAACAAATGTATTTAAGATATTTTAATATTTATTAATATTATATTATATTATTTATATCTACACAGTCATTAGACTTTTTAATGTCAAGAAGAATAATTTAAATTATAAAAATGTTGTTAAATATAAAAATAAAAATAGTAAATGGCAGACCCCTTCATGGACTTCTTACCTCTCACAATCTCAATGTAGCCTCTTCTCTACATTCCACTACGTAGTCTCTCATTTCCTCTATACCCTGCGAGGCATCCTATCACATTGTTTTCAATTCTATTTTTTTAAGCCAATTGTCCCTCTCCTTTATCTCTGCATTATATTGTAGCATTCAAATATTTATTTATCTCTTTCTTGTGTAGTCTTCTTATAGAATCTATTAACTCGTCTCTTCAAGAACATATCTTTTATTTTATTTTAAAAATTTCTCTTCATTTTAACAGTCGTGACCCATCTCTACTTGGTTGTGATGCATCATTCAATCATTCTTTGGCATCAACTACACCCCTTCTCACTTCACCAATCTATAATATTTTTTAATTTCTTTTGTTTTTACCCTCTCCTTCCAACACTGACCTATTCTCTATATGGTTGCATGGGTTGTTATGTTCCCATCTACAAAAAATTATTATTATAGGTGGGATATTTCTTCTATATGTGGTGCAACCATTCTTCTTTCCACCTCTCCTTCTACGTGTAGTGTCAAAAAATGTCATCAGGGGGTGATCCCACAATACTGATTTACAATTTTTGGCCAAACTAGACACTGAAATAATTTTTAATTTAACTAAATCTTCACTTTCAAGCACCTATAGTGGCTAAATCATGAGGAATTTGAAGATGATGCAAACTAGAGTTTTGTGGCATTTTGTCTATAGATTCTAAATTTTTTGAATTAGATTGCACTTCTTTTTCCATCTCCCTCGAAAACTAGTTTTTTTAGAAAACAACATTTTTAAAAAGTGACGCTCACCATATAATGCATAACTTCTTTTCATGAAGGATAAAATTATAATTCTTTCGAATTTAGATTTGTAAGTCTGATATCTAGTGCTTCCACTTGGTTAGATAGTTTTTTATTGATTTTTTTTTTTAATCAAGTTTCGAAGTCAAACCAATTACAATTCAAACAATGCAATCGTATAACACGTAATTTTTTTTGTATGTATCGAAATTCATTTTCTTTTTGTTGGATCAAGGACTTCAATATCTGGTGCACTCATATTTTTCAAAAAATTATTTTGACAATCTACTATTTTTCCACATGTGCAAAACAGAGAGCTAGATTTTTGGTGAAAAACCTATGTTTAATAAAACTAAAAAAATAAATACATAATAAAACCAAAACATATTAAAATTATATTCGTTGGATAGCTCATTCCAGGGACTACTTGATTCCACTTGGGTATGTGAAGTCTCCACCATTTTCATCTTCAATTTGAGTTCTGAAATACAAAAAAATTGATTTTTTTTGTGAACAATGTCAAAAATTAGGGAAAAGGTGGGTTCACTCAAACCAAGGGGGTTTGAGTGAACCCCCCTTCCAAAAAAGGGTTTCCATTTTCTTTCTTTTTTCAATTGGTTCGTACATGCATTAAATGTCTTTGTTTGAACCCTAGTTTGAGCGAACACTCTTTTGGTTCATTTGAACCCCCATAATGAAAATTTTTGGCATGGGGTCATTTTTTACAATTTTTCCTTCCTCATTTGAATTGTAAACCACTTTTGTGGGTTTACCCCGAGACATTTTCACACTTGTTTGGGCCCTCCTTGCTTATTTAGGCTTAATCTTGCATTGATTTAGTGTTATAATGTTGTTGACACATTCAAATTAGGTCTTGGTCCCTTGTGAACTAATGGATTTTAATGGTACCTTTCCAAAGTGTTGTGAAGTGTTGTAATTCACTTTCACACTTTTCTAAGGTATTTTTAAGTAATTACACCTAATAAGCCTCTTTTCAACATTAATTTTGCCTTATTTCAAAGTGTTGTAAAGTGTTGTAACACTTTCACACTTTTCTAGGCTTGTCATTACTAATTGGGCTTTATTATGCTTTAATTGGCCCCATTTTTCATTCACAAGCCTTATTTATGTGTATTTTCAAGGATAATCTTGACAAAAGCATTTAAAACCTCAAAATACTAAGCTAGGACTCATTCACCATTATGGGTGAATGTTTCCCCTTAGGTGGGACCCATTTGCCTAGGGTGGCGAATGAGTCCCATTTAACTTAAAATCAAATTTAATTTAAATCTTTGGCTGGATTTTATTCTCCAAGGTCCAATGTCAGCTTGTATTGTTGTAATTTTGGGAATTCTTGCATAATTGACTATAAATACAAGGTTCTTTCATTCATTTCTCACCTAGCAAGTTGAATGAGCATTCTTAGAGAAAACTTGAGTTCACAAGAGAAATCAAGCATTCACAAGAGCATTCAAGTGTCTTGAAGAGAAAATTATCAAGCATATTAGAGCATTCTTCAAGCATCAATCATCATGTCAAAGACTTCTTGCATCATTTTTTTTATTGTGCTAACAATTGTGGTGTAAGGTTTTTTTATTCAAGCAAGCATTAAATTCAAGATCTATCTCCTTCAAGAAAGAGTCCAGAACCAAATACATTGTAGCCATTTCAAGCATATTTGCAACACTTTATTGCTAGGGTTTGGTGAGTTGTAACATCATATCTTGTTCATTCATCATTCTCCTTTCATATTTCATTCTATTTCAAGGATTGATTTCCAACAAGGGGTTTGACCAAGGCAAACCCCTATCCACTAACCCCCTAACATTTTTCCCTCTCTGTGTGTGATTTGCAAGGCTAGGTTGTGTAGACACACAAAATTAGAATCATGCATATTTAATTAAATCATATTTTCCCATCAATTAAATAAATCAAGTTTATTTCATTGATCTCCTACGATTATCTTTTTAATTAAATAAATCACTTTATTTAATTATCTCCAAAAGTTTCTTCATTTAATTAAATCAAATGTATTTAATTAAATGGATAGTGCATCAATTTCCTCCCTTTTGATTTAAATAAATCCAAGTATCTAAGTCAAAAGTCACAGTCACCTAATCCCCTATTAAATTAATCAAACCATGATTAATGCCAATCCTAATCCTCTTTTCTCTAGATTTTTCCACTTGCACATGAAAATGCATTTAAATGATTTATTAAAATATTTATTTATTTTCAACATGACATGTTTGAGGAATATTCTCCAAGTTTGAAATCTCTCCCCAAATTGACATGTACATCCAACAAAGCATTTAAGAGCTCTTACATGTCTCTTGCAAAGGTCAAACTTAGCATTTAACTCATCTTGTCATCAAATTCAAATTTCAAATCTCCCCCTATTTGGTACATTGACCAAAATGTGCTCATTCCTCAACCTCTCACATGTTGACAAGTGGCACCTTTTCATTGGTGGATCTTTAGTCCCACATTCACCCATTTTGCATGTCTCTCCATCATTCTCTCTTATAAATAGAGAGATCATCCTTTGCATTTGATCATCCACAATTTGAGCATTGGCATTATAGTCAAGAATCACACATCTCCATCATCAAGAGCTTATCATGGATTGGGAAAGGGATTCTTTCCACAGAAGCATCAATCCACTATGAGATAGGATGCACTTCATGTTTTATATGTTTTAGTTATCTTGTCATTTGTTTTCATTTTGAAGCATGATTTATTATTTCATAGGAACGTGGGGTTTTCCTGTTTTGAATTGACTAACTAAACCAATCATGGTCATTGTTTAAAGAATGAAAATTTGGGGTTCACATTATGGCACCCACCGTGTTAGATTTCAATGCATTACATTTGTAGCAGTAGTGACAAAGAAAAAATTTCATGATTTTACTGTTAAATTTTTCCTATCATTGAAAATTTTATCATGTTGATACTCTTAGTAATCTTATTTATATGATGTTCTCTATCATTCATTATGAGAAATCAATCATTTATCAAAATATTGAATGCATTGATAACTGGCAGCCTGTTGTACATTGATTATGTTGAAACTTTTTTGTCAAAGTTTATACTAATTTAATGTTATATAGACATAGTTGAAAGCAGCATTTGCAGGTTCATGTCAGGTGATACGTATCTTCCAAAATCATTGAGCTGGGAGGAAGTGTGATACAATGTGATATAGATTGAGTGATTAATGCATCAAATTAAAAAGAGACATGGACTCAGCTTGAGAATCTATTTTACAATTCAAGAGACATTGCCTAATGTTCTGTGTTGCTAAGAGTATCTCTTAGCTCTTCAAGTGCTTGTACAAGTGTTGCCTCACATTCTCCAGCTTCATGTAAATGATGCTCAAGCTCTATTTTAGTTTCATTGTTTCCACGTTCCTTTGCAAGTGCCTCTACCTCTTTTGCTTCATTTAATGCATTTGTATAGAATTCCTTTTCAAGAGCATAGTTTCTTATAGATAGTTGTGTGCTCTGTAAAGTGTTTTTTTTTATGCTTTGATAAGGGGTATTAGTTTTGTGTCTATCGTGTGGATCCTTGTGCCAAGGAAGTTGCTTTTTTGTTTTAGGTGTTTGATGTGCTATGTAGGGATTGCAAATTTAATGCATGCATTTCACTTCAGTTATTCATCGAATGTTTTATATATTGTTTATCTTTTGTCACTCCATCCATGCATCAACTAAACATTTGTTGCGAATAGGTTTTTTTTAATCTTGCTTTTGTTGTAATTGCTTACTCACCTCTCTGTAAATCATACATTCCCTAAGAACTTGTTTCCCTGTCGCCGCCACTATAAACCTTAACACCCATAGAGATTTGGAACCCCTAATCTAATCTCCACCAACGCCTCCTTTATTTTCCAACCACCTCTCACATTCAAGCTTCCCTATTGAAATCTCCTTCCATCTATGTCAATGCCACTATTAAAGTGGCACCACACACTTTGCTCGAATATAGGACTCTCCACTTGTAGTGGCCATCTACCACTTTTTGTGCTTACAAGTTAAACAAGTGCATAGACCACCAATCCATGTACATCCTATAAATTGGAATTAGCCAGACATGTTAGCGAACATCTAAATCATTAGATCTATATTGAGGCTTGCATAGAAACATTTAATAGCTTATTGATGACCCTGGCCTCTACATCATGCTCACTAGTTTTCTTCTTAATTTCCTGACATTATGTCATTCATGTTATGTGTAGATTAGTGTGATCCATTGGGTCGTAGGTAGTAAGGACACTAGTAAAAAATTAATAAAGATCTTGTCTACAACATTTTGGGAAAAGATCAAGACAGGAGGGCAGGACTAGCACATTTAAAGAGGAGAAGGACCAACGCAACCACTTTTTATTGACTTTTAGCTACACCATTTACACTTTCCAATTGCATTACTTTGAAATTTTTTTATTTAAGTGGAGTTGAGGGCGCGTCCTTTACACGTGCTGATTGTAATAGCTCAAAGAATCTTTTATTTGTTGTGCCATACACACATAGGCATTGAACATATTTGGCTCAATAAGAGATATGGCTTACAAGCTATAACTTTTCCATACACAATGCGTGTCTACCAGACAATACATTTGAATAAGTTTATTCTTTGTGTGGCTATATGTATGTATGTCTCCCTTGTTTTTCCATTTTCTCTTGTATCAGCTCTAGAGTTGCAAGGATGGATGCGTTAGCAACAATTTCCATTTTTTCGCAAGACTTTATTGTGTAAGTCTGATTCTTGGAGAGGATTCTTTTCTTCCTATCGTGTTTTCTTCCTTCAAATCTGGTTGGATTCATTTGTGAGGAACTTGGCTCTCTAATAAACTTCTATGAGTTCCTTCCTTCTGCGGTCTTCTCTTGACTGATGGCTAGCAACTGGGATTTATTATCTTTTGGCTGCAAATTCAACTTTGATATCTACTGTGACCTATAGTTTTCTAGATCAGTTGTAGCCTTTTCATGCCATCCTAAAAAGAACAAACCTGAGAGTTCAGTGTTTAGGCATGTATCAAATTCATTACCATAGCCACACCCTCTCCTCTCTTGGAGCAGAGTGTTTGAAAACTATTTTTGGCTCTTCCCCAATTGTTGTTGTAGCATTTATTGAAAGTGGTGGAGATTCTTTTTCATATCACAAAGTCACCCATTCTTGCTGCTATAAGAATGACTAATAGATTTATGCCTTTTTTTGGGGGTTTGAGGGTATTTATTCTTTTTGGTTTATTCTTTTAAAGTTTTGAGTTATTGCATTAGGAAAGATATGATCTTTGTCCATTTTTTGCATTTGCTCAAAAAATATTGAATCATGCTAAATATTGATTTACTAGCCATAAATAATCATAAAACGTTTACAGGAAACAACTTTAGTCTTTGTTATGTTCTCTCACATCTATTATGTTGATGATCAATGTACAGGGGGTTAATTTAATATAGATATGAAGCATTAAATATTGATTTGATGCATTAAATACAAAATCCATTGTTTCTATGAAGGCTTTAAAATCATTGACCACTTGTTTATGGTAACTTGTCCATGGATACTTTTTCATTAATGATTTACACTGGAGTTTCTAAATCATCTTTCTAATGTTCCTTCAAAGGGATGCATAATTTATTATTTACATCAAATCTGATTTTTAGGGGATCACATAATCTAATTTCTAGTGCTAGTTTTGTAAAAGCCTTAAAATCCTTGAAATAAATCTTATTTGTGATTGTTTTATGACATTATAGGTTGGCATCGAGAGACAATGATAGTTTTTCTCTCACATTGGAATCAAGCAAAGTCAAGCAGATTGGAGTTGAAGGAAATTAAGCATTAAACTTGAAGTTGACAAAGCATTTTTTAATCCTTAGAGCCTCTATTTTATGCTTTCATTTTTTTTAAGGCTAACTCACTTCTTTTTTGGGCTCTAAAATGAACATTACAAAAGCTTTCAATTTTTGTTGCAAAGGGCTAAAATGAACTTTAGGAAAAATTGACTAAATTTCGTTTGGGGTTAACAATTGAACAAGACAACTTTCATATCTCATTTTGGTGCTTTAAAAGGAATCAAAATCATTGCTTTGTGGACTAAAAATGAATGTGTGCAATGTTGTTTTGTGATTACTTACTAAAACTAATGCCATCAAAAATATGTATGCGCTTCTCTCAAACCTCATGGAAATCTTGAGAATCAAAAGGATTTTTGGTGGTCTTAGGTTTGGATAAAGTAGTTACCTCCACATTTAGATTTGGGTTTAAAATTGAACAACAAACTTTGCGAGTGTGAGTAAACCTATTGCATGTGTTCTCCCTTTGTTTCTAAATGAAGGTTGATCGAACTATTAATATGTTTACTTGCTTTTGTTTATCTTAGAGGGCCTGCCTTGGGGAAAAAGTACTCACCTAAGGGAATGACTCAACTGGTAACACTCTAAAGCCAAGAGTATTTCCAGTCGGGATATAAAAGTGGGTACTAGAACAAAGGCTAGTATCACGCAGTTGACTCTGATGAGAAGGGAAGCAATGCCACGTTGGGTCAACTCCTACGAACAAAAAGTCTGAATTAAAACCCTTGTTGTAGAAAGGCCAAAATCCCTATCTATTTGTTGGTGCAAGAATGGCCGTTTTGAAGCCGCCCCACACTTTTACGATCTTTAGTAGAAATTGAAAGCATGTCATGGAATTTTCATGGTTGTTGATGCTTGGCTGCCCCGTATAAGTGAGTGCCATGGAGGGGAGCTAGTGGGGTCAAGCATCTAACCATTCGCTAAAGATAAGCGTAGGTGTACTTGTCTAAGTGGGGACTCAACAAATACAGTCTTTCATATCCATATGATTGTGCATGTTCTTGGTTACAAAACACTTTTCTTGTTTGTAAACATTGGGAAACAATCATTCAACATTGGCATCAAAACTTCAAACCCTTTACAAGAAGAAAATATCCTTGAATAAATTCATATTCTATTGCTTTCCCTTGGCATTCTCATCCATAGAGGCTTCTAAGAATTTGGAATCAAATCAAACACTTCATCCATTCTAAAACATTCATCATATTCATCCCACCAAACAACTTTAGAGCTTTGGAAACATCATTCTAGACTTGGGTACATCTTTAAACCAAATCGAAATCAACTTTTTAGTTAGGTACGTGTTGATGAATCCTTCCTCATATACTTAACTGAATTATCACCTCTTTGAAAAATTTATCCTAAGGTCGGATCCAACATCTTAGGGTTTACAAGTTCATTATCCAAATCAAACCAATAAAAATTAAACCCTAAGTCTAGTATTGATCCAAAGTCCCTAAACACTCAACACCCATATCATCCACCCCTTTCATCGTTCATCTCATCTTTGGTCCTAAATCCCTTAGAGTTCAAAAAAGTCAAAACACAAGAGGAACATGGAATATAAACTTGATCCATACATCATGAGTGGTCTAAACCAACCAAACTATCAAAGCCTTGCAATGCCAGTTGATTTTGAAAACTCACATTTATACAATCCATACATGGGATCGTTATCTCCTACAAACCTCAATGGTACAACAAGTGTGAGTGTCCAATCTAAATTTTGGAACACCTTTTCCGATGGTACATTTAAATAAAATTCCAAACTTACAAATCTATCAACCGAACAATCAATGAATGAGTCTTCAACAAAACAACATTATCCCACCAAATCCATACATGCCAAATGTGAACATACCAAGTACAACTTTACTAAACATGACCATTTCAAATCCAAACTTGGAAAACTTTGGGATAGATATGATCAAAAAACATACAAATGTTGTTCAAAGTCCAAACAAGATGTTAATGACTCCATGTATTGATCTAAGTCAAGGTAACATCATGCAAAATCAAAGTTACCTAAATCAAGGCAATGTGATTCCCAAACATAATAATGATCAATTTCAACCTATCATTCCAAATTTAGACATCATCCCAAATCAGAACATAATCCAAAATCAGTTTGTCCAAGATCCCATACAAACATCGCAAGTATGCATTCCAAACCTGCTTAAACCTAATCAGCTATATCAAGGGTGTCCAAATCAAAATTAGGATCAAATTTCACTAGATCAACTTGCTTCACTTACCAAGATAGTTGATTCATTGTTCCAAGATCAATCACCACATCTCCAAGGTCAATTCAAAGTGAAAATATCACAAGCGAACAAACAAAAAATACACACCACTTGGGAGACCAATTGAATCGGTCTTGCAACAATTGGTACGAGAAAATATCATCAAGCTCCCCATCTATGGGAACTATCAAGAACCCCTAGTTAAATCACCAAGGCATAACGAGGAGCACCATTGCAATTTTCACAAAACAAAGGGACACACAACATCAAGTTGTAGTCAACTCAAAAATCTCATCCAAGACCTCATTGATAAAAATATAATCACTATTGGGAACAATGATGAAGATTCAACCACTAGTGATAGCATTCACAATCTCTTTGCCGTAATTGTTGAAAACAATGATCAAGATCTATCCATCGATGAAGATGTTTCTACCTCATCCAACGATCAAAACAACATACATCAAGAGTCACTTTTCAATCATGATCAAAATCCACCAACAATACCCAACAATGATCCAATTCAATAAATGTCGACATCACTTGACCCTATGCTTGAAGACATTCACAATCTCTTTGCCACAATTGTTGAAAATAATGATCAAGATCTATCCATCAATGAATATGTTTCTACCTCATCCAATGATCAAAAAAACATACATCAAGAGTTACTTTTCAATCGTGATCAAAATCCACCAAAAATACCCAACAATGATCCAATTCAAGAAATGTCAACATCACTTGACCCTATGGTTGAAGACATTCACAATCTCTCTGCCGCAATTGTTGAAAACAATGTTCAAAACCTATCCATCAATGAGCACATTGAAGGTGTTTCCACCTCATTCAATGACCAACTCACCATACATCAGGAGCCACTTTTTAGTGATCTATTTCAAGGAGTGTTAGAGATGTTTGATCCTATTGACATTATCCATGACCCATTGACCAATGGTCATGTTGAAAATGTCTCAATATCACCTAATGAGTTAGAGAGAATATCTCAAGAATTTATTCCAAAGCATGATCAACATCTTTTACCAAGGTCTAGCAATGGTCCTTTCCAAGGCATATTAACATCCTTCAACCTCATGATTGCTGATATTGAAGGAATCTTCAACTCAACATTTGATCCAAGTCCAATAAAAAATGAAGAGGATATTGAGCCAATTCCCATGCCTAATGACGACATCCAAGAACCTTTTATAAGAAATATTTCCTTTGAAACTAACCCATGTCAAGAACTTGATCCAAAGCATGTCAAAGGTGATTCCAAAATTATTCAAGATCAAGAATTCATATCTCCAAGATACTATAATGATTTAATGGGCACTCTCCTATCTATATAGGATGTCGTAAATAATGATCATATCTGTATAGCACATACTCCTCCATCTACCCATGAGATGGTTTCTTTGGATGGACATGTAGATGATCTTCATTCAGAACGAGATTCCTTTACTACTAACATTATTACACAAAAAGAGAAAGTTATCTATTCCTACAATCAAAATGAGTTGTTAACATTAGAATCATACCCAAATTCAGATTGAGGACATCATATAAAGAGATTCAACATTATCCACTCAAGGAAACAGGTCAGACAAAATAGGATATTTCGAAGTCAGCAGAACAAAAAACTCCAATAACATCATATTTGGTGGTCATTTATCAAAGAATGCATTCTAAACAAGAGCTCTCAAAACAAGTAGAATCAAAGCATGAAGGAAATATTTCCACAATATTGGGGGAAACTATGTCTCAAGCAAGTATCAACATAGGGGGCATGAAGAATCCTTGTGATGAAACCGATGCCAATACTACAACCAGTCATGACATGAATCTTCATCCACCCATCATCCCATCCATGAATTGGGACCAACATCAAAGGAAGGTTTTGAATCACAACACAAAGAACATCAAAACAAAAGAATCTAAGAAGCATAATGGACAAATCAAATACACATGGATACCAAAGAATACAAAGAAAGATTATCACTATCAAACTCCATCAGTCAAAGAAACTATGGGGAAAAATAAAAGAGGGAAAAGTATCTATCAAGGATGTCCAAAAAAGAAAAAGTAGGCTTTTCAAGCGACATACAAAGTGTATCAAGCAGTTGGTCCTAATTCCATGCACACTTTCGTATCCACCCACCATTGCTCATCTTCCCAAGTTTGGAGAGTCAAAGATTCCAAGTTGTCAACCAATCCATATTTTATTCTTAAACACACTCCATCCACGCCTCCACACATAATATTCAGTTCTTACATTGACATGATGTATTGGTAACGACCCTTCATCATAAGGATTTAGAAGGCACTCTATTGCAATGTACACACAAAGACAAAGTCAACTCCGATATCAATGAAGCAGATCAGGAATCTCAAAAGTTGTATTCAAGTGCATGTATCTTGGAAAAACAACTTCTTCAGGTAGGATATTGATGTCACATTATGATAAAAGTGTCTACATCAACACCGCAAGGTGTTTTGACATGAGCTTAAAATCTTTCAAAAAAAAAACCAAAAAAAAATCAAAAAAATGTGAAAATCCAAAAAAAATCAAAAAATCATGAAACATCTAGTGAAAACCACTACGATGGGCTTTGGAAAAGACCATGATGAAAACCTAGAAAATAGGCATCATGTGTGGAATCAAGCATCTACGTGCACCAATTTAGGTGAAAGCGTCTTATCCCATAATAAATCCATCATTCCATCCATCTCAGCCATAATAAATCCATTCATCCATGAACCATTTATCCAAATCATCTTTGTCCATCTGCACACATAGTCCAAGTTATCTTGATCTTGAAAAAGTTTGGTGCACACTTTACACTTGCTTATGGAAAACATCTTAACATGGGTCATTTTTATTGATCCTATCATATCCAACATTATCTGAGCCATGAAGCATTATTTGAATGAGTGTTCTTTATATGAACACCTTATCTTATCACAAGATAATCCTTGGCATCCTTTGCATGCTTACCATATCCAAGAATCCACCCATGACATTCCATACATTGCTAGACATTGGGGGCAGATATTTACATCTTGCTTCTAGAATAAATCTTGATCTATATCCTCTGCCTTATGTGGTGATCCGAACATTGGTAAGCATGAAATAAAATTGGTCAAGCATTTGTGAGCCAAAATCCAAATCACTAGCCCATGTCACATTTTGACGAGAAGATGTTCCTTATGAAGCTTCATCTTTCATCAAACATCAATCCAAATAATCACTATTAGTTGCATCTAAGTTGCACTTCAAACATCACATCAAATCATTTGAACAACTTTTTTCCAAACCAAACATCATCAATCTTGATCTATCAATCCATCACCATCCTTGCATTTTTGTGTATCCTCAACAATGTTATCCAATCAATCCCTTGTGAGCATTGGTAAACATGAAATCAAATTGGTCAAACCACTTGTGAGCAAGAATCCAAATCACTAGCCCATGACACATTTTGACGAGAAGACATTCATTATCAATCTTCATCTTTCATCGAACATCAATCCAAACAATCACTATCAGTCACATCTAATGAGTGCTTCAACATTCACATAAAATCATCCATAACAACTTTTGTTCCAAATCAAGCTTCAAAATCTTTATCAATCAAATCCAATCAACCCATAATCCATCATCTCAAGATATCCTTCCCAATCCTTGTGTTGCTTAACACTATATTTGCATTGTTGTGTATCCTCAACAATGTTATCATCATCAATCCCTCATCATCTTGGGATATTCATCCTAATCCTTGTGTTGTGTAACACTATCATTGCATTGTTGTGCATCCTCAACAATGTTATCATCATCAATCCATCGATTTGATCAATCAACCTAAGCCTGGTTTTCAATAAAATCCTAAAACAGATCACTAATATCATCACACATCCATATCCAAATTATCAAAATCATGTGAAAACCCAAAAACATCCAAAACATATCAAAATCCAAAAAAATCCATAAAACCGAAAACGTCAAAAACATGGAATCCGAACTACGTCATCTTTGAGCTTAAACATAGGCAAGGATAATCTTTGATTAGCCCCGAAGACATCAAAATCCAAAAACATTCAAAAAACACAAAAATCCAAAAAACATTCCAAAAACATCAAAAACATCCAAATATTTGAAAAAATCCATCCATATCATTTTGCTTTCACTTGAAATAATCAATCATCCATAATAAAATAATTATCACCTTCATCCTTTGGCAACACAAATAGAAACAATCACAACAATCAGCAAAAGCAAACTTCAAACACAAAATCAAAATCAAAACAACAAACCTTTAAACATAAAATCAAACCTTCATCATTCGCAAACATGTCAATTGACCTTGTATCAATAGCCTTTCAAAAAAACCTATCAACTTGCCACCATCCACTAACATGTCTTAGGATGTATCCTTCCTACAATGGGCATTATCTTTTGGAGAAACACTTTGGATAAACAAAATGACATACCCCCATCCACTAGCATGTCCTAGGATGTATCCTTCCTACAATGGGAGTTATCTATTGGCAATCATTTCGGTTCTTATCCTAAACAAAACAAATCCCTTTGGCCAGAGGAATTAAGAACATTGACTTGTTTGTGTGCTTGATCTTTTCTTTTTTATTTATCTTATTGCACTCATTCCAATGACCTCTTGATGATGTCTAATCAAAGTGATTTAGAGAGAAAGGAATGAGGCATCGATCATTATCTTTTTGTCTGTTGTGCTTTTTGGACGTTCTTGTAATATAAATTGGTGAATACTTGCTTTGTTAGGTACGTCCTAGCGAGGTTTTTGTATTTCAAGTGTGAACAAGAATACTCCTATATGTTTGTCAAGTCAAAGTCCATCGCACTAGGTACAACACCATCCAAGTTTTTTATACCTTGATGCATCATGCTTATGTGTGTTATCAAACATAAGGTAAGTAGCCCTTTTATATCCCAATCCCTAATAAGAAAATCATCATCATCCATCTCTAATAGAGTTGGCTTGTTGAATCCTCTTGTCATCATCTCATTTCTTCTTTTCCACTCTAACATCATACCAGAATAGTTAATCATCATTGCCAATGCATTCATCTTGCATCTGCATACCATTAGTATACATACATCCCATAATAGTAGCATATCACATCATCCATCTCACATGCATTACATCATCAGTTAAAATGTTTAGGATAATATATATTTTTTATTTTCAGCATCTTAAAACCATCTCATTTGCATCATCATCATAACCATCCATACATCCACCCTGAACCTCTTTGTCGTGAGATAGACCCTCAAATCGAATCTTTCGCTCAATCTCTCAAGGAGGCAATGTACTAGTATACTTCTTCCCACTGAGGCATCCAAAAAAAATAAAAATAAAAATTGAATTATGATCATGGTAGGTTTATTCTTTGAACCAATGCAGCAAGTGCATTGCTTCAAAGAAGGGAAAAATGTAGACATGCAAAATTAGCATCATGCATATTTAATTAAATCATATTCACCCATCAATTAAATAAATCAAGTTTATTTGATTGATCTCCTAAGATTATCTTTTTAATTAAATAAATCACTTTATTTAATTATCTCCTAAATTTTCTTCATTTAATTAAATCAAATGTATTTAATTAAATGGATAGTGCATCAATTTCCTCCCTTTTGATTTAAATAAATCCAAGTATCTAAGTCAAAAGTCAAAATCATCTAATCTCCTATTAAATTAATCAAACCATGATTAATGCTAATCCTAATCCTTCTTTCTCTAGATTTTTCCACTTGCACCTGAAAGTGCATTTAAATGATTTATTAAAATATTTATTTATTTTCAACATGGCATCTTTGGGGAATATTCTCCAAGTTTGAAATCTCCCCCCAAATTGACATGTACATCCAACAAATCATTTAAGAGCTCTTACATGTCTCTTACATGTCTCTCGCAAAGGTCAAACTTAGCATTTAACTCATCTTGTCATCAAATTCAAATTTCAAATCTCCCCCTCTTTGGCACATTGACCAAAATGTGCTCATTCCTCAACCTCTCACATGTTGACAAGTGGCACCTTTTCATTGGTGGATCTTTAGTCCTAAATTCACCCATTTTTCATGTCTCTCCATCATTCTCTCTTATAAATAGAGAGCTCATCCTTTACATTTGATCATCCACAATTTGAGCATTGGCATTATAGTCAATAATCACACATCTCCATCATCAAGAGCTTATCAGGGATTGGGAAAGGTATTATTTCCACAGAAGCACCAATCCACTATGAGATAGGATGCACTTCATGTTTTATATGTTTTAGTTATCTTGTCATTTTTTTTGCATTTTGAAGCATGATTTATTATTTCATAGGAACGTGGGGTTTTCATGTTTTGAATTGACTAACTAAACCAATGGTGGTCATTGTTTGAAGAATGCAGATTCAAGGTTCACAGGTTGTAGGTTTCCTAAGGAGCAAGATTGGAGAAAGGTTGCAAGTCATTCAAAGTTGTCAAAGTTGTCATCAAACATTGAAGAGCCTTGGAGAAGACCTACAAGTGGAAAATTGTTGTTTCAAATCCAAAAACCAATCAAGAAGAGGAGAGAAGGCTAAGAAGAATAGAATCATCCTTTAAAGATTTGAAAAATCCTACCTAGACTAATTCGCTTCTCGTGAATGAGTCCCAGTTCTAGTCATTTTTCAGGACTTTGCAGATTTTGATACCCTTTTGGCAAAAACCTGTTCTGGTGCAGTTTCCCAGAAAGAGGAATAATTCGCCCAACTTGGTGAATGATTCCCAGTCAGCATCAACAACAAAAATTTAAGTGATTTAGACCTCCATCTTACCACTTTCTAGATTTTTCAAGTGCACTCATTCTATTTTACAATTTTTTATTTCATTTCAATCACTTTCTAGGTCATTTAGTGTTAGTTTACATTCAATTAGGGTTTTTCATTACATCTTGCATTTCATTATCTTTTCCATGTTGAAAATTGGTGGTGAACCCATCATTAGATCATATTCAGCCCCTAGAACAACCCTCTTGCAAGATCTCTTTCTCCTTTGTTGGAAGATGGTCAACACTCCCCTTGGGATTCATGACATGGACTAACCACCTCCCATGGATCCGTTAACTCTGACAGTTGTATCGAGCATTAACAGGTTGATCTTTTCGTGAAATGGAAACCATGGGGCCAACAATTAGTATCAGAGCCAAAGGTGTTGGGTTTGAATCCCATCGGGTAACGTTGAGGGGGAGTTTGTTGGTAGATGGTTAGCACTCCCCTCGAGATTCGTGACATGGACTAATTGCCTCTTGTGGATCTGTTAACTCTGATAGTTGTATCAGGCATTAATAGGTCGATCTTTTGGTGTAATGACAACCAAGGGGCCAACATTATTCCCCATTACATGGCAACCCCTCATCTTCCTCCGGCTACATTTCCCCTTTCAATTTTATTTAATTTAAATCTTTAATTTCAAATTTTACTCTATTTGCTTGTTGACCCTTCAATTCCTCATCTTGTGTATTTCTCTTTATTGAATATCACAATAGTGAAATAATGACATGGTGTGGAATTAAATAGCATGAGTGATAGATGATTTTGGTGAAAAGGAAGGAGAGGTTTTGGTGAATGAGCTTTTCTAGGGTTTCCTGTGTCTGTGGTCATCCTTGGCCCCTCTTGCATCATATTGTGCCTTAGTCATAGGATTTTAATTTACTCTATGTTGTATGACCACATTTACTATGGTTTTTGTGGTTTTTATTATGCCTACAACTGACTCTAACCTAGTAGTTCTTGCTGGTGTTGGTAGTTCAATGGCTCCTCCTCTGAACAAGCATCCCTAGAAATTTGTTCTAAAAGTGTTCCATGAGGTAAATATTTTGATTCTCTAGTTGATGTTGTGTTACCCATCTCGGATTTTGATTCTACATGTCAATGGTTAGAGCAACATACTCTTATTGGTTATTTTGTTGGGAGGACTCCCCCTAAAAGTGTGCTTAAAGAATGGGTTCAAAAGGCTTGGGTCCCTCATGGGTTCTTCCTTGATATGGTTCAAAATTTGACTAAAGGATTTTTTCTTTTTCATTTTGCAAAGGTCAGTCATTTCAGGAAATCCTAAATCATGGTCCTTCGTATGTTTGGTCCTCTTTGTTGGTTTTCAAGCCTTGGACCGAGGACTTTGCTATCTCAGATGACACCAAGTTATGGGTGCCAGTTTGGATTGAATTTCTTGGTCTGCCCTTGCCTTGCTTGCATTTTTACAACATATTGCATCCTCCTTAGGGAGGGTTATTTGTGTCAAACCAAATAGGTTTTTTCAAGCTCACCCTCAAAAGCAAGTCTATGTCAAAGTGGACCTTTCACAAGATTTGAAAGAGTCCATTGATATCAAATTGGCTTTTTTTGGCACACCTAGAAGGTCACTTATTTAAATCTGTCAAACGCCTTCTATTGTTGTCAATCCACTAACCACAAGATTAAGGATTTCCCTCTTGCAATCCCCTATACTCAATCTCTACCATGAGAAGCTAACAAGCCCCATCAAGTGGAAGGTGCTATAGCAAAACTAGAGGAAAAATAGATAATGGTTACCAATGAAAAAAACAAGTCCAGTGGATCCGAGGTAGTTCCCAAAACCCCAAAGATAATAAAGGAAGTTTCAAACCCTTCTATGAAGGGGAAGGAACCCAAATGGTTTTTAACAACACTCTAGCTCGGCCAAGGCCTTCGGCTATTCCCCAACCTTCCTTAGTTATGATAGCTTAGTTGACTAAGTCCCCTCCTATTTTGGGAATCCATAGGAGATTTTGTAGTCCTTCTTGACCTCTAGAAGGAGAATATTTTTAGGAAAATTGGAGGTGCATTCATCTCTTACCATTCATATTGGGTCAATCCCACTAGAATTTTTTGCAGAATCACTATTCCTCTCTAGAAGAGTTGGACCTCGATGAAATGGTGGAGATTCTAACATGAATTTCATTTCATGGAATGTTTGAGGTCTACCAAACCTCTCTAGAAATTATTATGTTAGGGATACTCTTCAAAAATATGTTGGTATTGATGATTTGTGTAATCAAGAAGTGAAATTTGTTGGTTTTTTGCTCTCTTCAACTTGTCATTCTATTTAGCTAGCTAGTAAAATATTTTTTACTAATCATGAGACTAGACGTGGAAGATTAGTCACCCTTTTGTCCCCACGGTGGCACGCTTATGTGGTTGATCATGGGTCTAACCCCACACATCAGCTCATCTAGATTCTTTTGAACATTGATAATCATTACTTTGGGATTATTAGTGTTTATGCCTCAAATGATGTTGTTGAAAGATCTCTTCTCTAGCGATGGACTATTGACTCATTTTAAGTTGCTAGTTGGATGCTTTGTGGGGATTTAAATATGGTGGAGATGTATGAAAAAAATGGTACTCTACCATTTTGATGGGCATCTAGAAAAAGGGAGGCTTGGTTTTACATGCATAATAAATTGGGTATTCTTTACCCAATATTGGTCACCGCCATTCTCATTCTCTCTGGCACACTTGGTGTAATTTTTGAGCTAGGTCTAACAATATATTTAAATTCCTTGATCGTGCTATGATCTTGGCTCAATATTTTTCTCTTTTGCTAGCTCTTCCCCACTTCCAATTAAGTTGATAGTGGATGTGACGTTGTCATACCACTTTCCCATTTTTTTACATTGAATGGGAATTTAGGCAATCCCACACCAGTAGGACCCAGTTTTTTTCTGAATACCTCTATGTTGAGTCACCAACCCACATTTTCCCACATCAACACTATCTAGAATTTGGAGTGTAGACCAACCCACTCAACTAGTTGGATCAAGTGGCAGAATGATGCCATCACCCGTATCACCAGTTTTCTTCACATTTATGGGTATCAGTTGGCTATTTTTGGTAGATGGTCTTATGAAGTAACAACATCTAATCTTTGTACCATTGAGGCTTTGGTGGCTAACTCCTCCCCTTCTCTGTGATTCAAGTTTGCAAAGTTAATACATCAAAAGCAAGTTTTTGATAATTATGTGGCCAAAGGGGCACAAATCAAGGCCAAACTTAATTGGCTTAAAATTGGGGATCATGCCTCAAAAGATTTTTTTTTGGCTCTACGGGTCAAACATTCATCACTTGACATCAAACAAATCAAAGAGGGCAATAACGTGCTTTCAAAACTACTTGATACTCTCCATGAGTTTGTTAAGAACTATGAGCAATTTTTTACGGTCTAAGATTACACCCCTAAATGGAAAAGTGTGCTCCAGGATTACCTTTTTGTTGTGCCAAATAGGCTTTCCTCATCCCAAAAAACTTTTTGTGAGCAATTTCTCACAATTGAAGACCTCAAAGAAGTTTTCTATACTATGGCCAATGATAAAGCCCCAAGAATTGATGGTTTTTCCTATGAGTTATACAAGGCCCTTTGGGACTATGTGGGGAAGGATCTGCATAAGGTTTACCTTGAAGCTTTTCATTCTAAATCCCTAGGTAATCTTATCAACAAAGGAAATATAAATTCATACCTAAAGCTGGTGATCTCAAGGATATCTATAACTGGGAGCCCATCACACTCCTCAACGTTTCTTACAAAATCATTGCCAAAGACCTTGCTTTAAAAATCTACCATCTTTTGCCGCATATTGTGCACCCTAAACAAACTGGTTTTATTAAATCCAAGTTCATCTTGGATAACATTACTATTGTATGGGAAGGCATGGAATGGGCGAGATGCTCTACTCAAAAGGTATTTTTTTCTCAAAATTGGTTTTCCCAAAGCTTATGATCACATAGAATGGCCTTTCAATTTAGCTATGCTTTCTACATTGGGATTTGGGCCAAATTTCATCTAGTCTATGAGCATGTTGTTCTTTGAAGCTTCAGCTTGCATCACCATTAATGATCACTAGTCCCAATCCTTTGGTCTATTCCGCTCCATTTGTCAAGGTTTTCCACTTGCCCCCTCGCTTCATGTGCTTTCTACTGAGGGTTTTAGCTATCTTCTTGCTCGTTTTGTTTCCCAGGGGCTTGTTCATGGGATCTCCTTACCTAATTCACCAGCTTAGCTAGTCAATGGACACTTTGTTGATGATTCCTTCCTCACCTTGTTAGAAGAAGAAATTAATGTCAAAGCTACTCTTGATTGTATAGAGACCTTTTGCTTGGCCTCTATTTCTACCATTCAATAGCACAAAACCTTATGTTACAAACAATTCATTCTTACCAGCCCTCTCTGGATTTAGCAATACGGGTGGAAGTGTATTGTTCCTAGTGAAATATTCTAATTTCTTGACATCCTTTTCACCTTCCAGGCCTCTTTTGTTGATCTCTAGCAAGCGGTTCTATCTCAGATTGAGTAGAAATTAGTTTTTTGGGTTACCAAGCCACTCTCTTAGGTTGGTAAATTCAAGTGTGCTCCAAGATATTACCAATGAATAATGTGTATTACTCATCATGTTTGGCCCCTTCCAAAGCCTCTTATGCTAAGTTAGAAAAATTGCTTAGATGTTTTCTTTGGGCCTCTTCTAAAACTCACTGAGGCTTTCACTGCATTGCTTGGGAGTTTTGTTATCTCCCTAGAGACTTTGGTGGGCTTGGCCTTCTTTCCAATCAGTGGAAAGGGATTTCTCTTTGTGCTAAATGGATTATCAGGGATCTTACTAGCAATGAGGCCTTGAAAATCCTCCTCAGGCATTGTATTGAAATGGATTATCCCACCCACAAACCTTCTTGGAAGGGAATTGGCTTTCAGACCCTCCTTGTTATGAGAGATCCAGTTCAAATTCTAGGTATCTTTGTTGCAAAAAGAATTTGGTGTGTCTAGGAGGTAGTCAAGCCTTGGTTCCACTGGACTGGGACTAGATTTCATGATGGCTCTTGTTCAATCAATAGAATATTTGGTGGTCTCTTTTTTCCAATGTACATCGGTTCTTCGCCAAGCTTCCTTGGCTTAAGGCCCTTAGATTCCACAAGAAGGGTATCGAGACCCTTCAATATTTATTTCATAGACCCACCATGAGTATTTTGTCATGGGAATCTCTTCATTATTAGTTTGGTTTTCAAAACCATAATTATGAAACTTACAATGGCCTAGTGAGTGCCATCCCAATTGATATGCTTCATAAGGTGGGTATCTATTCCTCCAAGCCTTAGTAGAAAGACTGGAAATGGTATCCAGACACCCCTTTCAAATATTACAAGCCTCAGCTTGGTTATCAATGGATTTTTCCTCATTTTACAATGATCAATAGCCTAAACCAAAGATGGCGCATCTAGTCCTCAGTGTTTGTGTGGCGTAAAATATTTTCTACTATGTGGTCTACAAGTGTTGAGCCAAATCTTTCCCACTTTGTGTGGTGTATTCTTTTACAAGGATTACTAGTGGGGTCTCATCTTGTTCACTTGGGAGCCCAAGTCCCTCGTTGCCCTTTTTGTGGGTGAGCTGAGTCATTTAAGCATCTCTTTTGGTTCTGTACCAGAGCTTAGCAACTGTTGAAATGAATTCAAGAATTTTTTCATCTATTTTTTCTAGAGCCCTTCTCTTGGAAAATGGTTTTTCTAGGAGACTCTCCTAGGCTCCCCACAAAGTATACTCAAATTTTCGTACATTTTCAGGGTGGGAATCCTCTTCAAGTCCATTTTGCACCCGAGAGATGAAAGTTTGGCGAGACCAAGAATAAGGCCAATTGGAAGATAACTTATACATGTAAAATTTTCATTTTTACTCGTTTATTTTATTTTTATTATTTGATGAATATTTCTCATTAAATTTATATTAAAATTTGTATTTATATGAATAGGTTGGTGAGGCTTTCTGTATAATTTCATGACTTTGATATTTCAAGTAGTGACTTGCATTATTGTTTTATTTTTTATTTTTTATTTTTTTCATATGAGATTTCAAGAGCTAATTTTTGCAATCAACTATTATCTATAGTAAAATAGCAACTCTTATAAATAGGGTGAAATTAATTTCCATAGAATTGTTAGGGAAAATTTAAGCTTAAATGATAAAGGAATTTTAATTGCAGTGGTTCTAAAGAATTGAAAAGTGACACTAATAATATATTCAAAGCATAAACTCTTCTTCTTGGCCTATAAGTATACAACTTATATAGAATAAACAAGGTTCTAATTGAAGGGGATTTTATTGTGTTGATTAATGGATTAAGGAAGAAAGGTTCTTTGAACTAAAAATTTGAGAACATCTTACAAGAAGTATGGTAATTGTTGGAATAAATATCAAACTACTTGGCCCTACATGCATAAAAAAAGGGTAATAAGGAGGTAGGATTTCTTAAAAATTGTGAAATTGATCAATAGGAAGAATACATCATACACAATAAAGAAAGTGCATGAGATTCTTTTGGATCACACTTTTTAATTTATAATAATTGAGCATTAAGCCAATTGTTTTAATTTGAAGCCATCACCCCACTTGGCCACCCTTAGTAGAGCTTGGGATATTCATTTTCATTTATTCTAACCTCTTCTTCTTCCCTCGGTAAAAAAATTATAAAAACTCATGGGATGACAAAGAGAAGAATTCATTATATTGAGCAATAGAAGCATTGTAACAAACTCAATGTTCACTCAATAGTTTTCACCTAAGTTTTCACTCAGAAAGTGAATAACACAAGTTTCCAAAAACAAGGAAATGAATTTTTTTCTTTTCAATAACATAATTACACATTGCATAAATGATATAACATTACATAATTCCAAATAGATGTATCTCATCTTTTCAAATAGAAATTACAATTGATTCATGATCATGTTCATATTCAAATTTACAACTTACAAGAGTTCAATGGTCAAGGTCTCCTCATCTAGATCATACTTCTTCTATTCCACAAACCTTGGCTTCCAATTGCAAGAGGGAGAGCATCACCCAAGCGCTTTTCCTCCAACCATGAACTTAAGCAGTCCCCCATACATCTTCTGAACTAGAAGTGGCCCTACCCTTCAATGAATATTTTGGTATGGAAACCTCTAATAATGCACATCTAAGTATCTGGTGTTTTTTCCTACATAACTATTATGACCATACAACTATGAATCCACTCCAACTATGCATAACACTACTGACTAGCTATGCAAACCCAGATCACAATGAACCAACAAAGTCTAAGCAATGAATTTTACACCTACTATGGCTAGAGTTTTCATATATATAATAAATCCACTTTCTTTGAAGCAATATTGTATGTTCACTCACCCTTACTCGACATGGGAACTCTACTAACCTATGGTTAACTCTTCTCTTGGTTTTCCCCCATGGTTAATAATCATAACAAAAATTCATTCAAAAGTGATGATACACTAACATTGATTTCATAAACCAAATAGGTTTGACACATTCTCTTGAATACCTTGTTACATACTTATAACAAACTGGGACTAGAAACTGCCTCTTATTCAAGTCCTTAGTTTCAATCATGGAAGTAAATACTCTCTTACTTAATACACAATTAGTTAATACTAATAACTCCATGTCACCGACTAGACACACCTAGTCTCAATCCAAAGCACTAACAATATGTCGATATGTATAATAATTTAGTATTAAACTTGAATTGAAGATTACTTCTTCATACTAAGTATAATATTTAGTTTTAGAATTAAAAGGAGATAGAGAGATAGATATCTTAAGCATGCTTGGATTAAAATAGTTCCAACAAGTATCCTGTAACTCTTTGCTCAATGCACAATGGCTATGCCTAAGCTACCTTCTCTATTCTCATCTTTCCTTCTAGCTAATAATTCAAATAATATCTCCATCTACTCATCTTAGTCTTTCTTCATCCTAAAATAAATATTTCAAGCTCAAACTCACAAATATGCTACTCTCAAACTCACAAATATGTTCTCAAACTCACAACTATGTTCTCAAACTCACATGAATGCACAAAATGCTTACATAAATGAACAACCAAAATAGAGAGTTTCTACTCTTCTTATATAATGCAAATGGAGAGACCAACTACTAAAAGAAATTTAATTTTATTGCCACCTCTCTTATTTTCTCCCAACTATGGGTCAAGTAGTTGTGATCAGTGAAATTTACCTATCCTAAATGATGCAAAACAAAAAGAAAAATGAAGGAAACAACACTAAACACCTCAAGATAGGGCTACATTGAGCTCAAACAAAGAAAGATAAAAAATAGTAATTATACCTTGTCTAAGTTGATCTTCTTGGTTGGCCCTTTCATGGTTGATATTGTGTATGCTCCTTGATGGCAAGAGTGTGATAAAATGGATGCAAAATGATGAGGATTTGATGGAGATTCCAATGATTCAATTGGGTATTTTGATAAGTGTATGGAAGGGATACAAAATGGAGGTTTCAAGATGCAATAATGGTGGATAAGCTTAAAGGAGAATGCCTGAAAGTTGGAGAGAGTTGAACTTGAGAGATTTGAATGGCTGAAGACTTGAATGTGTGTTATGACAAAATGAAGCCAAAAGTCCTCTATTTTAGGGGAAAGGCCTCTAGGGATTTGAATGGTCAAGATTTAGCCAACATGGAAAAGATGGAGGGTTTTGGTGAGTTGAGGACTCACAAGCCCTCACCTCTTTCCATGTGGAGGATGAAATGTCAAGATGACCTGTGATATGGAAAATGACATATGATGTGGAGATACTTGCAAGTACCTTAGGATGAGAGTGATGGTGACAAGTAAGAGGACCATGGGAATGAGAGAAGTTGTTGGGGAAATAAAAGTGAATTTTAAATTCACATGATTGGAAGTACCTTGTGGATAAGACAAGGTCCTTATAATGGAAGGTTTTTGACCCCATGTGACTGATGTGACAAGAGAGGAGTTCTAGAACTCCTAACAACTTGCATGGGGAAGAGGATAGCATTGGAGGAATAAAATGGAATTCAAAATTCCATTAGGAAGGACATGGGGATAATAAAAGGAATTTAATATTCCTTGGGAGATGAGAGAGTTGACTAAGGGGGTTGATTAGACCAACTAATCAATGATTAGAAGATAGTTTGTGGCTAATGAATATTAGGAGCCAACTTGGAAAAGTTGGAGAATGTGACACATCCTAATCATGGATTGGACATGTGCATATCCCTAATGATGGGATTAGGATGTGGATTAGGATTAAGTGAAGATTATGGGGGATCTAACATGTGAGGGATTAAATAAATATATTATTTATTTAATTCTTTGAGGAAAAGGGGAATAAAGGATGAGGTATTTAATTATTTAACTAGATACCTTAGGGATAGGGGATAAAGAGTAATGTATTTAATTATTTAACTAGATACCTTAGGGATTTAGAGGACTTTAAGCGTATTAATTAAATAATAGAAATATTACTTAATTAATGCAAATATGAGGATATTTAGATGAAAAAGGATAAATTCAGACAAATGTAAGTGTCCAAATTTAGGTGTCTACATTTTTCCCGTCTTTGAGATGGTGTTACTAAGTAGCATCATTTCAAAGAAGATTAAAAGATAACACCAGGAAGAAGATTATTAGATTGGAAAAGATGTCCTAGTTATTCAAAGTAGCGACTAGGAAGAAAGATGGTAGGGGTGAAGATGAAGATGAAGATTAGGGATTGAGGATGCCCTCTCGAGAGGACATGCAGGTTCAATAGAACACAGGTGTGCTCTCGAAATGGATGAGATGATGTGAGTGTAGATGAGGAAGAGGATGCAAAGTGATGGATAGAGAGGATGATAAGTGATAGGATATGGGGAAGCACAAATGGGTTTAAGGACAAAGGTGATGTTGCCCCAGTCAAGCTACAAGCCAAAATGGGTTGATTATGGATGGAGTGTTGTTGATGAGAGAATGATGTATCCCAAGACAACACACGGATAGGGAAGGGTACATCCCAATTATGATGAAAGTGTTGTTGATGAGGGAAGGATACATTCTAGAACAACACCAAATAATAGGGAAGGATACATCCTAATGATGATGATGATGACGATGATGATTGGATCAAGGCTTGTAGCAAGGCTGAAAATAATACCAAGGATGTGATTAGATGATTTGTGTTCGATGGAATGGATGTCGGATTGGATTGAGATGTGAGATGGATGAAAAGAATGAAAAATATGGAGGAAAAGATCATGAAATGCAACGGAATTGATCATGAAATGCAATAAAAAATATGATTTTCCATTTTTGGAGAACTGGTTTTTGCTATAGCATAATACACTAGGTACCAAGGTATGCATAACCAAGGAAAATTAGTTTCTAATGCATAAAAAAAATACAACAAACAAGAAGGCTATCCCAACACCCCAAAGTCACGATGACTTTGGTCGGGCCAGGCATTGGGATAACCACAAGCATAAAGGATGCCCCAGGGTAACAGAAGACCACAAGAGTCTTGGTGAGTACAATATGAGATAACTAGGAAGACAACAACAAAGCAAAAAGATCAATATATCCCCCTATGTTAATCAATCAAGGCACACCATAATATGATAGATTATGGTGACCTTGAAAAGTTGTGATAGGGAGCTCAAATGATGAACAAAAGCCAAAAGCACCAAAAAGATCACAATGAATTTCAAATGTCCTTTGCCATAGGATCAAGGGGATGGATGGGATTGATGAGGTCTATTAGGAAGGATTCATCTTGTTGAGACAAAAGATGGATACTAAACTAAAATATTGAAATGATGTAGGATATTCAAAACCAATTGGATCTCATGATACGAGTGGATCTCGTTGATGAAGAACTAGCAAGATAAGGGCATAGTGTGATGACACGATACAAGAGAGACAAGAAACGAGACTGAAACACCCTAAAGGCCTAGGGGATTGAGGGTCAATCAAAGATTAGCCTTTCCTACATGAAAGCACAGAGCCCTCATAGTTTGATAAAAGACCATGGATAAAAGCGGAAAGAGGACAATGGATACGAAGATGGATGACAAAGACCAGATGAACAAAATCCCCAATGACAGATCAAATGGCCGACCTTGCCTATGTGAAAGCATAGGGGCAATGTAGTGCGATGAAAGACCAAAGAAAAATGATGGATACATGATGATGAGACAACCCTAATAAGGGGATAAAATGATGGGACTGATACAAGATAGACCTAGTGGATAAGATAGGATGATGGTGATCACAGAAATCTCAGGGATGCACTAACTCATTTGACTATAAAATCTGATGAAACTATCTGAAGAAATATGTATAATTTGATGTGTAATTTTCAATTTTTTGAAAGTTTATCCCCGACGTTTGTCAAAATGTTGGCTATCATTTTCGTCAAATTTTCAACAAACATGAAAAATAGAAAAAAATCAAATCGTGGCTGACATAAAGAAAAATGAGTTCGCACTTGATTTATTGTGGCAGTGTTTTGCTCTACTTGAGACAGTTTATGGAGAACTAAGGATGATTTTCTTGGGAAAAATCAGAAAAAATTCAAGAAGATATTGCCAGGTTGAGGCTAGTCATTATCTTTTTGCAGAATTCAATTATGAAGTCAGATTTGTAGTTCTAAGTTTGAAAATCATATTTTAAAGCAACATCTCATCAAATTTCATTTTTAGAGGTTTAGGGTTTTGAGAATTTCATGTCCAAATTTTGTTGTGTGGAATCACCATAAGATCACAACCAAGGAATAGATTCTTGTGACTGTAATTATGTGATCCATAACTCTATTGGCCATGTGGCATAGTTGTGCTATAAAAAATACAAGATGCATTCATGTGTGACCCAAGTTTAATGTGGCTATGTTGTGATAGAAATGGAGGCACTCATATAATGTAGTTAATTCAGGTTGTATAATATAGGTGTCAATCATCATTAGGTGCATTCAGGTTGTCTCAAGTTTAACAGGTTAGGATGTAATTATAGCATGATCGAAGAGTGATTACCTCTTGCTGCAATAAAGAGCCTATAACTCTGGTTGATATGCAGAGTGGTTGTGTTATATCAATTATGTAGTGCATTCAAGCACAACCCATGTTTAATGGGCTATTCTAGAGAGTGATCAAGATTTTCTAAACCTTATGAATGTTACTTGACATATACTTGCATAATCTCAAATTCCTTCGAGGATTTTGATGTATCAATGTATCCTATATAGGGTTTAGAATGATTTCTTTTAATTAATTAAATAAATAAATGTTGTATTTCCCTGTAATTAGATAATGTGGAGATCTCCTAAATCTACCCCAGCACACTATCCTCTTTGGCATAGTATTCATTACTCCAGCTACTAGGGTTTTTCATGTGACATCTTTAATATCTTCATGACCATGGATTTTAAATAGATCTCATTCTTTGCTTTAATCCTTTTCATGGTAACCCTTGAGTTCCATAATCCACCTTCAATCTCTTCTAAGAACGTTTCTTAAGCTAGACTGCATAGTATGCATATAAAGCAAGTCCTTCATACCTGCCATTGTTCCAAACCACCACTCACTGCCTTGCTTAAAATGTTGCCTCCATAAGCACAATAGCATGTTTTAAAATCATGGTTGTCAGTGATTGGCCATTAAGGTCACCACTTTCATCATGAAGATACAATGAGATTTTTGTCTTCAAACTCAAGGCATTATGCAAGATAACATTGTGAATTGTTTGTTGTGTATGATTTGATTTTCTTGCACATTTACTACTTTGCTAACTTCCTTTAAGACTAGGTATTGCACCCTTAGCTGCAATCTCAAACAGCTCACTCACTATCACTTGAAGATTCCTTTCATGAGCATCCTTCTATAAAATCAAACTATGCCCTATAGACTGCCTACTTACTACAGGGGACTCATTGTTTCATGGTATTGTAGTTCTTAATATCCTTCAACCTTATTGACACTACTTCACAATCCACAAGGTATTATTCACTATTCTCCCATCTTTGATGAGTCTCAAAACACTGCTCAAACATGCAATCCACTACCTCCATTATACATTAATGGCTAAGAAGAAACATTGAACCTATGATTACCACTGTTACTTCATTTGGACAGTCATTCCCTAATTGCATTTGCCTTGTCTAACACTACCAAAAGCATTTGAAAAACCCTTAAGGTTAGCAAGGGGGTAAGGAAACTCACTGCTAAAATCTCCACTTTACTATGCAAGGTTTGAGCTTTATTATCTTGTCAATGCTCAATTCTTTTTCATCATCACATCTCAAGTGATGTCATTCTTCTTACCGTAGATTGCATTTTACAAATGTCACTAAGCTACATCGTGTGCTTGTTATTGGCTACAATATTTAGATTCCAAGATTTTTTATTACCTACAATGTCTCAATCTTTCTGGTATTGCAACCTCACTAATCCGCTATAGTTATTGTTTATGTTTCTACTGAGGCCTAGGGTTTGTACCTAATCATGCTCTTACCAATACTTCTGTTGTTTTTTATTAGGGCTCTCTAATGTTGAGGGCTTAGGGATAAGATCGTCATAAGAAGTGACACATTGCATCTTTAACTAAAAGGATAAATCCATATTGACATTAACAATGATGATTCTGACTTGTTGCTCCTTAAGAATGGGTCACTTGCTCTTACTAGCTCGCTACCTCCATCGTTGTAGAAAGTTTGTGATCAAGTTCAATATTTTGATTCTAGGAGTCTTAACGGTTAGAAATCATAGTAAAATTATAATTTAATAAGTTTGAAATTATCATTTTAAAGTATTTTTTGGGGTCATTAACTTCAAACTATCTTCTCTTTTGCAGGGGTGGGGTATGTGCAGGATCATGATGGGCCAAAAAGTGGCAATATGATGGGTATGTGGTTGACGACTATTTTTTACCAAAAATTGATCAAATGAAAAGGGTTTCAAAGAGATTCTTAGCTTTCCATCAACATAAATTATTCTTTACTTTGAATTTAATAAGTAATTATTATTCATTTTCTATTCAAATTATGACTAAAGTCCTGATTGATAGGTTGATTGAAAAATATCCATAGCTTTCAAATGGTATCACATTTTTTGAATCCAAAACATGTGTCACATTCTATACTTCACATATTATAGGATTAAAAAAAAGAAAAATTGAATTTCATGAAGTTTTGATCAAGTTAAGGTGGTCATACATATGAGTTTTTATTTTTTTTAAAGTTGTAATGAAAAATTCATAATTAATTATTTACTTGGAAAATAATTACAAAAGAATATGCATCACATCGGGGCATGAATCCTCTACTTATATCTAAATTCTGATAAAAAAATATTATCATTTTATTGTGGTTAAGGTGGTTAGACAGGCACCTACTCTTATTTTTTCCTTAAAATTTAAGTACCACTGCATTGAAATTTCAAATTTTCACCAAATAATTTTGTTTTTTTAAAACAAACCTAGTAGTTTAGAAACTAAATTCAATTTGCTACAGATTCTATTCTTACATATTTTTGAAATAATATAGATAACTTATTTAAATTTTTACGTCAAGTTCTCTAACTTTGATTTTTAAAATTTTTTTGCCACTTAAGGGCCTATTTTTTCCATGATGATCCTGCACATACCCGGTGGTTGCATGCCAAATTTTTTTGGTGTAAAATATTAGAATTATTAGATTATGTTACCTGTCTATGAATAAAAATTATTAAAGTGTGAGTTTGATATTTTTTGAAATCTAAATAGTCAAGCTTGGTAAAGAAAAATCATGTCAGATAATATTAGTCTAGAACAAAATGAAGAGACACTTGATAGATTGTGGGCTAAATTGAAAAGAAAGGGTGATGGGAAATGTTATTATCCTTGCAATAATTGCAAAGACTTAAAAATGAGACAACTTTTAATCACAACTGAGAAACATTGTACACAGCATGGTCACATTGAAGGGGGGCATGATTATTGCCCGTTGGTAAGTTGTTCATTATATGTGTTTATATTGATTGATATGGATTATCACGGCCCAGAGAATGTGGTTTTGCAAGAAGACAAACATGGAGCTGTGAATATTGAAGATGAAGTTTATGATCCTATGGAAGAAGATGATTATGCGCTAGAAAACACAGTTGAAGATGATGGTACAAATACATTGATCCATGACACATTTAGTGGAAAATTTGATCATGATGATCACAATGACTTTCATGATATTCATGATTTACCTGTACTTGAGAAGGCATATGAGCACCCTTATGAAGGCTCCCAAACAACTCTTTTCTCTGTTGTATTGTTGTTGTTGAACTTGAAGGTTATGAATGGTTTATCAAACATAGCAATCTCACGGATGTTAAGATATGTCATATATGTCATCTTTTTTCATCTATTTTAATTGTTGTTAGTTCATCACTAGTAAATAAAGGACGAAATATGTACCATTAATATTCTTTATATGAATAATTTATTTTTTGTTGTAAATTGATTGGTGAATTTTTGTTACCACTATCAAATATTTTACCTCGCTCATACTGAGATTTATGTTCCATTATGAAAGATATCAAAATGGAGTATCAAGCAATAGATGCATGTCCCAATGATCATATTATATATCATAAACAACAAGAATTTGCAATAGAATGCCCAGAATGTCATATCAGTAGATATCAAACAGATCAACTAACAAAAAAGGTGTCTCGCAAGGTTCTTCGTTATATTCCCATTATTCCACGTATGCAATGATTATTTAGGTGTGAAAGCTTAGCACAATTTATGGATTACCATGCATGAAATAGAAGTGGAGATGACATTCTTTGAATGCCTATGGATGGTTCTTCATTTAGGGACATGGAGGAAAAATGGCCACACTTTAAAGAAGAACCTCGTAATCTCAAGCTTTCATTGGGAGCGAATGGTGTCAATCCATTTGGAGAACTGAGATCTATTTACTCAGTGTGGCATGTTTTTGTTATCAACAATAACATTCCTCCATGGATGTCAATAAAGAGGGAGCACATAATGTTGTCAATGATTGTTTCAGGTATTTGTTTACATCAATTTTCTTTAACGTAGTAGCATCTCATTTTTCTTATTTGTTGCATAATGACTTATATTTTTTTCATTCAATAGTCATGTACATTAATTTATATATGTTGCAGTAAAATGGTTATAATAATTATGTAATATTTATGTTCATTCAACTAGGTAAGTACCAAGTTAAAGATATGAATGTATATATCGAGCCTATTATCGATGAGTTACTAAAGTTATGGAATGGCGTCACTATGTATGATGTCTCTAGACCAATAGGACAAATACAATTTCAATTCCATGAAATGCTTCTATGGACAATTCATGGTGCCTCAGGGCTAACACATTTTTGTGGTATGTTATAACGTTAGGCTACACTTTAACAATATTTAATTTGATGAAGTAGATATCATGCATGTTTTTAAAATAATCTATTCATTATATATAATTAAAAAAATTGACATATTTAATCCAATTATATATGATCTTGCAGGTCTTCAAACAAAGAAAAATTCCTCCATAGAAATCATAAGTATCGAACTATTTAAAAACATATTTTCAATGGGAAAGAGGAGACTACGTCAAAACCACGAAGAATGACACCTCGCTTATGGAAGTTGGAATATCATAGAATTAATCGTCAAGGTTATACATCCGATAAAATTGTTTATCTATCATATATGATATGTTTTGAATTTATATTTTTACATTGTTTTGTGCTTACTCATGTTTTAATTGACAATGATTGTCGTTGTTAATTTGTTTAACTTATATGCTTCATGAAGGTCATCAAGGCATTAATGGTCGACTTCCACAGGGACTAAAAAATTATCCCAGAAAATTTAGTAGGTTGCCCTACTATGAGAAGCTACAAATTGTGCATTTGTTTGATACAATGCATATCAGAAAGAATATAACAAAAACATTATGAAAAATATTGGATGGAAGGCATGACAAAGAAAAAATTGTCAAAATTTGTAGTGACATTCAGGAAGCCAATCATGCAATGAAAAATGTCATTCAATTAAATATCAATGGAGACAAAATTAATATAAGTGCCCTTCCTTGGTTATTAACAGAGTACCAAAGCAATGCTATAAAAGAAGTCATACGAAAAATTCAATTTCCCACAGGATTTGCTATGAACATAAACAATATAATAAAAAAGAAAGGTGAGTTTGGGTCAGGGATGAAAACACATGATTGGCATACGTTCATTAAGGTAATTATTCTGGTATATTATATACACTTGTATAATGCATGTACTTTTCAATTTATTGTGTTTACTACTTTTGGAAAAATAATGAAAAGATCATTTTATAATTGTTGTAGTATGTTCTACCTCTATCTCTCCCAGAAAACTTTGACAACAATGTCAAGCAAGTTATATATGAGCTTGAAAAATACATGAGGTAAGTAGTGACATTTGTTCAATTCATTGTATGCATCTTATAATTGCCATTTGTTTTATTTGTTATGTAATATACTGTATATTTTTGTTAAATCTCGTTAATATAATTGTGCCTTGAATCACTTGTAGATGGTTGTCATCTTAAGAAATCCATAAAGAAGATATAAATTATTGGAAGAGAAAAATTCCTCGTCTAATGTGTGAAATGCAAAAGTGTCTACCTTCAAAAAATTCAATGCACAAGAACACTACCTCATACACCAAGTTGAGGAGATTGAATTGTGTGGACATATACACACAAGGTCAATGTGGATGGTTGAGAGGCACTTAAATTTTTTGAGGGCTTTGGTTAGACAAAGAGCACACCATGAGGGTTCTATGGTGGAGGGATATATGGTATTCCAGACCATAGTGTACATTAGTGAATATCTTTCTAAGTTTTCAGCAAAGATCCATGTAGATCGCATTTGGGATCCCAACTCCATTAACAAATTCGAAGGGGAGTACTTGATGGGGAAAGGTAGATTGAGGAAAATGAGAGGTAATTATAAGATGGTAATGGAGATTAATTGGAATACATTTTACATATATTTTTTATGTATATTTCACTTATTTAATTTTTAATCTTCAATATACATCAATTATAAATTAAGGTCGTATACTATGGTATTTAACTAATTATACGTTGTTTGTGAATTTTAATTTTTTTTTATACAGTTGGTTGAGAGTGGGATGCACTACATTTGTATGTCGCCAAAAATCTTGATTGGATGATAGTATGGATTGAACAATGTCAACAACCTGGTCGCACATTAACATGGGAAGGAGTGGCTTCATTGGTTAAAGAAGGTCATCGTAATGGAGATTCCAATGTTACACAAAGGGAAATTGATTTAGCATATGGTTTAAAAGATAAACAGGTACGTATAAATATATTAATCACCCATATTATTTAATTATTTTCAAGTATATTGATGTATATATATGTTGAGATTTTTTTTTTTGCATACATTCGGCCAAGAATAAATATGTTTATCAACTGACGATATTGCAATAATTTTTACATGCTTGACATATTGCAGGTGAAACACCACAAGGCTATGCAGTGCAATGGTCATAAATTTTGTATTAAAATGTTGGATGACATGAAAAAAACTTGTGATTCTGGTATAAGTGCAGTTTTTCAAGTGACTAATGTTTCATCTAGAAGCGGCATACATCCAAAAGTCTCAGAAAATTGATACTATGGGATTTTGGATGATATACTTGAGTGTGACTTTAAGTCCTTCGGATTAATTATGTTCGTTGTCCTATGGTACAAGCTATGATTTAATGAAAATGATCCTGAGAGAACTGTTATTGATCATGATAATGGATTTACCATGGTTAATACAAGGTTGATCGAGCAAGCTGGAAATGAGCCCTATATTTTTCCAAGCCAATGTGAGTAGGTATTTTACTCAGAGGTTCCAGGTAAACAGGGTTGGTCATTTGTTGTTAGACATAATCCAAGAGGAAATATGGTAAAGTATAATGTGGTGGAAGAATAAGATACCGAAGAACTAGAAGATGATGTAGATGATGATTAGGATCAACAGTTAGTTGATGATGTCCCTGACAAAGATGTCGAAGAGGAGGAACTAGATCATGATGATGTAGGAGTTATTGTTCATGAAGATGATATCCGTGTGGATGATGACATTATCGTAAATGATATCGATGATGATGATGATGATATGACCAATCCTTACAATGTCAAATCTGGATCAGATGATACAGACAAAGAGTTGGATGAAGAAGAAGATCAATGACATTGAAATGTATAAGTTATGCATTTGTATTATCTATTTGATATTAATTTATTAATAGAATTATATTTGACTTATGTGGTTACATAATTAATTCATGATGTTTTTAATTTTTATGCCATTACATAATTAATTTAATGATGTACTTTTTAATGTTTGAAAGGTCAAAAAATTAAAACATTTCAATGGTGATGTTAACAACCTTGACATTAGTGTGTTTTATGTTTGATGTGATCATAAAATATTAAAAAGTTAATTGTAGAGGTGGTTGTTCAGTGGTTGACGTGTATGTTGATTCTTTTTACAATGTAACCATGTTTGTCTTCTAATCTACCTATTGAATTTCCAATTCCAATCGAAGGAAGCTCGAAGGACCTAGACCAACTGATGAGGACTTTAAAAGCATCCTACACTTCAGGCTCTGCAAGACCCGAGAGGGTGATCCCTTAATCTGTTTACAACCTCTGCACCATTATTATAAACAACATTAACAATAGCAGATGATCTCACTTAATAGCTCAACATGATAAGATAATATCAACTAGAATTGGTTGTTCATAGACAATATCAACTATCTGGAGCGTGAGATAACTAAACACAATCCATTGTATAAGATAGTCAATGATTTGAAATTTGTAGCAAGCTCTAGGAAAAGACAAACAAATATTGAACTACACTAATAATTACAACTTAGATTAGTACCATTTATCCATTACAAGAGTCAAATTCATAAGCATCTAGAGGTTTATAATAGATTTAATACATGACATATAAAATCCCTGACAATATTGCATTACAATTTCATCAACATGCATTCTAACCCAGGACTACTTATCAAATCCTTATACAACACATATGATCCACCTATAATCCCATTCAATCATTTTAATTAATTCCTTGAATTAAAGCTAAAATAGAATCATACACACCACAACAGTAAGATGGATAAAACAACCCTTAGTTATTTCATTCAAAGTTCAGATATGCATGTACAATGGAGAGACATGAGCTTGAATTTTCATTTCAACTCAAATGCTAGTACTATTATACAACATTAAATCTCTATCAACTCAAAACCTAAATTGCATTTCTCTAAAACCATCATACTTTACAATTCACTCTGCAACTTCACCCAGACTCGACAAAAATTATCTAACTTACTAACCCATACTTCTGGCCTTGAAATCCTTCTTATAGAAAATGAAGGAGCAAACAAGCATCGGGCTAGAAAGTACACCTGCCACCAGTCAATTGGAGCACCTGGTGATATTCCAAATTTTGTTATAGCAGCCACCACCTTGAAAAATATTCTTGTTCATCATATCAGCTGAGGAATGTTGATGCAAAAAACCACAAGAAAAATGCACCGAGAAAGTCATCAACACAAAATTGGAACCGTTGCAACTGCAACATCTGATTTGCCACCTGTTACTAGTTCACTCCTTTTACTCCTCATCAGTCAAATATTTAGTTACCCAATTCTAGTGCTCATTATCATTCGGCTAGTAAAAATTAATTACCTCATCCACCTTGGTATTATAAGGTTTGTATTTTACCGCTACCTGATTCACATCCCTTTCAAAAGATTCCAAAAATGAGCTGGTACTAATGATTTTTTCCATACATCTCACCAACAAATCATAGTCTTATTCATCACAAATTGAATTGATTTGATCATTGATAGCCTCACTTGCTTGATCCTGCCATTGTTGAAATGACTTGATTTTCTCAGGCTGCTCATCAATTATATCAAGTAACAATGTGTTACCCCAATCATTGAAATTCTTCACCAGCTCCCTAATCTTCCTACTCAAGTCATCTGGTAAGGTCTAAAAACCTTGCAATGATTTTACTAACACATGAGTAGGCTTTAATGATTGGGGCATATTATTTATATCAAAACTTGGGGCCTTATACAAGATATCCAGATCATTGGACCTAGGGATCCAATTTTCAATTATTGGTATCACTACTTCCTAATCCATATCAATATTCTTTATTGCTGCTAACATCAAAAAATATAAAGAATGTATAGATAGCAATTTGTTATAAACCTTTTCATTTAAATGCCTCAAAATAGTAGTAACAATTTCTCTTTTCTTTAAGAGAGATCCCTCTTCACTTTTCTTTAATAATGCCTGCAATTCATCAATTTTTTGCAAGAGCTGCTTCTTTGTAGGATCGACAAAGCACTTTGTTTCTTCTTCAACTTCCTCTAAAGAAAGGGCGAGGACAGGATTCTGACTGGGAGATCTTGGTGTGGAAACAATTGGAGAAGCAAGAGGCACTGACCCTATTGTGGATGGTAATGTGCTGGTTCCTGGAGCACTTGATGTCTCCCCAATCTACTTATACCTAAACCTCTCCACTTCAGTTTGCAACTCAACATTTTTCTACTACATCTTGTTGTACTCCTCAATCAAAAGGTTATATTTTTCCATTAATCTCTTCCTTTTAGCTTCCTCCCTTCAGCAGTCTTTTGGGCCAATTTGGCCACATTCACAGTCAAATTAGTGGCCTCAGTGGTTGAGGTCTCTAAAGCTCTCTTTATTATCAATCCTCCCTTGAAATTTGGATTAATATTAGAAACATCTAGTTTTATCCCTTGTGGGGCCAATGCCCAAATTGCTAGAGTTTCATATTCCTCACTGAAAGCAGAGTTTTGCAATGCTTCTTTGACCTCTTCTTCAAAGTCTTGAAAGGGATTCTTAGACTTCATAATAGCATTAAAGGCTATTGTATCTGCAATGTCCAATTTAGGAAAAATTAATACACTAACCTGAATCACCAATTTTCTTCCTTCTTCAGGAGTGATGTTCTTGAATTCTTCCATTAATTCATCTTTTACCTCCTCATCATTCTCCTGGTCTAACCTATCAGGCCTTAGTTCTCTTCTTTGCCTACATTTCTCTTGATACTCTTCAAACTTCATCCTTCATACCAATTCCAAGAATACAAGAGTTTTTACAAATGTATTGTCACTCTAGAAACTCCTTGCATGCCTTCATTCTTGCATCTTGTACACTTTTACCTTTCATATCTAAATCAGATAAAACTAATTCAGCTGGCCTAGGAGGGGAAGGCATACCAAATTGCATGTCTTGATGAGTAACAATAATCTCATCCATCAGATCCTCCTATGGTTGATCAATTATTTTCCTCTTATGGCTTGGCTCAGATGGTGGTGATGAGGGATTGTCTTCTGGTGATGATTTTAAATCAATAATTTTGATTGCCCTAGACACTTTAAATTTCGGACTTGGTTGTGGAGGCACTTTCATAATATGTTTTCCTTTTCTATCCACTTCTTCTTCATCACTGCTACTATCCTTTTTCCTCCTGTAAATGGGCCACCTTTCCATAGGCTGGTATGTTGGCCTTGTTTCAATTGGTCTGGCACCTTGCTCTTGTACACCCAGACTCAATTCTAAATTTATCTTTTTTGTCCTCAATGTGCCCATAATTTCCTTGAAGTTTCCCATAAGAAAATCAATTTTCTTATGGTGGGGACTGAACTCCAACAATGGACCATATTTTGGATCCATTTTGTGCATGAAATCTAGTAGTTTACCATAATCTATCCATTTTTCCTTGTTCAACTCATGTTTATTCAAATCAAATTCATTTCTAATCAAGTCTTCAGGGAAATTGAACTCATGCACAAATTTTCCAACTTTTATTCTTTGTCTAAAAAGAGCAAAGAAACCCTCAGGATCATGCTGCCACTTTGGTCCACACCTCAAATAGTAATCATCAAAGAAATTATCAAAATGCGTCCATCCTCCCTTTGAAAATATAAAATCAGACACCATTGTATAATCTAGGGAAAATGTTCCCTTACCCCTTCCAGTGAGGTTGTCCTCATGAATACAACCTATCTACCACATAACTTCTGCAAATCCCACTCTTGGTGGCACATTGTATGGCAGTATATGAAGGGCTCCCTAAAAACCATATACTCTCAAGACAGTGTTGACTGGGTATGGGATAATGTCACCCCAATTATGGTAAACCTTCAATTTTGGCTTCCTCTCCTTTGGCCTAAGGAAATCATGTAATTCCTCAGGGATCCTAGGTATATTCACCATTAATCTAGCCCTTAATCTGGAAGCAAAAAATTATCAAATTGCACATAACTAGTGCTTTCCTTATTGCAAGATAAATATGTAGCCCATATCTGTATTGGCAATCTTTCTCCATCAACTGATTGCCTTAATTTCATCCTCTCAAAGAAAAAGTCAACATTCTTAAACAAAAACATATGCATTAGCATAGAATACCAAAATAATTGAGTGTCAGTATCATTGTTTTGTAGCTTCGATAGCCCTTCATGCATCCTCTCAGCCAAGAAAGAAGCAAAGTTATAAGTCACAGAGAAGTTAGGGTGTTGTATTTTCACCCCCATGAACATATAAGCAATGGGAATTACTGCACTAGGACTAAAACCAAAAATATGACATAAAGAATAGAAAGTGGCTAGCAAATGGTTTGCAAAATAGTTTAATTTGAAAGGTTCTTGGTCACTGGGGCTGATATGAAATTTTGAACCTCCTGCCCTAGACAGATGAGGTGGAAGCAACCTTGCTCTAAAAAGATATTTCAGCTTTACATACTCCTGCTTCATTTCCTCAAGGTTGATAAGAACCAAGTCTTCGCTCGGTTCACTCAAGTCAAAAATATGTTGGACCTCTTCTATGTTAATGCTCAATAGAACCTTTCCATCATTGTCCATGATTATCCATGTAATAGGATCATATCTTACAACCACTACCCTAAGCAGTTCTACATCAGGGAATACCTTTGGTACCACCAAATTCCCCATATCATACATCCATCCATTTGAAAAAGGGTGAGTCAAATTCATCTGTTTGTACCATAATCTGAACAATTCCAAGTCAGTGAGGGGAACCCTAGCATCGACAATGTTGGAGAAATTATAGACTAACCCTTCCCCTAGGATTTTCCCTCACAATTAGGACCAATCCCTTCCTCCTATTATTCATTGACAAGGGAAATTGAACTATGAAATCATCATACATGTTTCATTTCAAATATTTAGTTTGACCAGAATGTTGCTTAGGTGGTGCCATCTCAGACAAACTGGGGCTTCTTTAAAACGTTATAATTCAGATAGCTAGAACTAACTAGAGATAGAAAATTACAAGACAAAACACTGCAATTTCTCACAACTATAATTAAACTATAGCCCTAACACATTCATCAACAATCTCACAGCACATCTAGCTAATCCTTTCCCAAATTCAAATGCAAAATGACCAAGAGGCACAGAAAATAAACTCACAGCTTTGTTTGTAGAACTCCCAAATTCTGGCTGCAGTAACTCGCAATTCTACCTTCGGCTCTAAAACTGCTATGTAAAATAGTTGAATTCTTTTTTATATAGACCAAGCAGGAAAATTGATTTTATTGTCGATCCAATCATGCCAGCAAGTGTCTCATCCACCATTAAAGCTCAATTTTGTGTTGCATGAATGGCTTCAACCATATTTGATGTAGATTTAAATTTGAGCCATTGATTCTTTAGCTTGATCAAATCATCGACAACGACCTTGAAAATAAGCTGACACAATTTCCAACATGATGATAAGGGGCCACCTTACCATACACTATGAAGGAATTTCATGTGGTGGTTTCTTGCGATATCGCAATCCTGAAACTTCTGATCACGCGATGGCAGGCAACCATTGATCCTAAGCATCAATGATCTCATTCCTTTAACATAGTTGCTAGCCATGTCATTAACCTTCAAGTAGCTTTTCCAGTGAGATTATAACATATTCGTCGATTTATAACATGTGTGTCTCAAGAACACTTTAGTAATCCGCCCCTTAATACAATTAAAGATGACTAGTGTTTCCTTTACTCTTTAGGCTTCATCAGATGAGACACATGGTGCCTACTCATGATTTCGCAATCAACCCAAGCACCATCGTAGGATAGCAGGGAACAACTCAGATCAAATGGTAGTTGGTCAGGGATAGGGAAAATTTGATCCCCTGGATAAGACGTGGTGCCTGCCCATGATTTCGCCATCCTTCAATTCCCGATCATGGAATGATGGGCATCGTTGATATCTGCAGGAAATAGATCAATGGCAGCACTAAATCAACCCTTGCAAAATAAAACATTCATTAAAAGGAGAAGTGGGAAATACTAGGCAGATGACAAACAACAAAATAAGTTGTTTGAAAAACGATGAAGCACGGGGTTATCCAAGACTTAGGGAAAAATAAAACCCAACGGAGGAGATAAAATTAAAACAAAGGGGCCTAGCCTAGATGACCTGATAAGACATAAGTCATTTTAAAACCCTTCAAAAAGGTAACAATGAAAAAGATCCCAACCCAAGCGTAAAGTAAACATAAGGGTTTTACATATAGGCAAAGCTAAAACCCCAACCTTAGGAATTTTCCAACACCATGAAAGACCAGATACATAAGGCAGGGCATGAATGACAAACAAGGAGAAAATTTTGAAGCTCCATTAGTTTAAAGGCCTTTAAAAGTCATAAATTGATCATTGTAATGGTTGTTGATGGTTGAGGATTTAAAATAAAAGCTCTTGACATTCAAAAATCTATGTTTTTCTTCAAAATTTCTGTATTTTTCCTGTTATGCAGCACTATACGGTCACATGCAGCCATATTTTGATGTGAAATCAATTCCAGGTCATGAAGATATGTGTTATCTTTGATTTGAATCCAATTTGAGGGCTTAAGGCATTGATTTGAGTTATAAAGCTTTATTTCTTTGCATACAGCCCGGTTACCCTATTTTTGAGGGTTTTGTAGTCCAAACGTGATATAAAGGGGCTCTTACACTCTTTTTTTATTATTTTAGCTTGTGTAAGAGGCCCCATGGATACTGTTGTAATTGTAGGATGCATGAATAGAGCGTAGGATGAGAAATAAAGAAGGTATAGTTGTTGTCCTCAAGAGTTTTGTGAAGAAAAGCATGTGAAATGAGAGGCTCAAGCCTAGGTTTCAACAAAACATGTATGGGAGATCTAATTTTATGAATTTTTATCCATGTATAGACCTAATGGGTTGTTTCTGAACACTAAATATAAATGATACACACACACACACACACATATATATGTATGTATGTATGTATGTATGTATGTATGTATGTATGTATGTATATGTATTTTTAAATGTAATTGTAAATGCAATTACTAGATGCTCTCCTAGAACAATAAATGCAACATATAATTAAAGAAATCTATATCTATGTATATAAATGTGTATTTCTAAATGCAAGTGTAAATGCAAAGAGCATATGGTTTTGTAGTGTTATAGATACAACATATCCATAAATTAATGTAATTGAAATTCTAAAGTCTTCAACACATATAATATGAAATTGATCAAACTATTAAACTACATGAGAAATAAATGAAAACAGTAAAAGCATATGTATGTGTATTTATTGTACAACTAGTGAAGCATTAATGAATTATTCCTTGCTTGTGTAGTCACATTGATCTCAATCTATGTGAAGATGTTGTTGTTGGAAATCATGAAGGGTGATCTGTAGATTCTCATGCAGCTCAAGTTAAACAGTGACAATACATACACCGCCAAATTTCCATGTTTGCACATGCATTTTTACTAAGCATTGATGAAGGTTGCCATTACCTCCCACAATAAATACAAGAGGAATTAACTGCTAATAGTGTCATTCTTGTAGCAGTTAGAGCACTTTGTGGGCTGAGTCTAATCAAGTTTGAGTGCTTGTCTAACAAGAGAAAATGAGTAAGTCAGTAAGAAGGTTTGTTCATTTGAGCTCACAAAAGCTAGATCCTACTATTCAAGAAGGTGCTTTGGTTGACAAGCCCAGGTTTGTGCCCACTAGATGCAGTAGAAGGTTGCAATTCAAAGACGTTACTGCTCAACTAGTAGATGACAAAGGCAAGCAGTCGGTGTGCTCTATTACTAGTGTCGGTAGGAAAATAAGGTATGGGCATGTCTCCTCTGGATGACAACACTCACCCATTGACCTTATGAGCAACACTTCTGATGATGTAATCGAGACCGACTCTGACTACTGTCGGTATTTACCTCACTTCAATCACAGTCTTCCCTCTGATGAGGAAGTGATATCTGTGGTGCCATTGGTTGTTAAAACCCCAAGCGGACAGACTAGAACCATATTGGGCAAGGAAAAGAAAGAAGAGGAGGCTGAGGTTTCCTCTCCTCCTCTAGCAACAACTAGAAGTTGGCGTGTATATCGGGGTATGAGTGTTGGTAAGGGCAGGGTGGTGGGTAAATAATAAGTTGTTGTGTGGGATGTAAAATTTTGTTTGATGATGTTGTTGTTGTTGGTGGTGTTGGTTTTGTGTGTGTGGCACATTTTGATGTTGATTGTGTGCCTTCATGGCAATTTGGTTGCCTGGTGTTTTTGCATGGATAGCGACAAAGGGGGTTTTGATGACAATTTTTGTTCCCTTTTCTTATGGTAGTTACAACTTTAGCTTTCCCCAGGTCATGCACTATGTTTTGCAGATTCAACGTGTGGGAAGTTTTGAAATGAAAGTCAAATGCAATGGAGATTTTGTTCAAATGAAAAGTTGTGGTGAAATTACATTTGATCCCAAAGCTTGTTGCTCCCTTGTCATATAAAAGGGAATTCAAGGCTCATTTGTAGGGAGAGAACTAATGAAAGCTCTAGCTAGGTTTTGAGTTGAATATATGGGTAGAAAGATAGGAATATAATAGATAGCTTGTTTTGAGTTTTGGATGAATATATGCAAATTATCTTAAATTGTATGCAGATATGACTTATAAGCATGAATAAACATATAATTCTAATATATTTTCTCTCCTTATGTGGATTTAGTGAATTTTGAATGAAATGTTAATGATGTTGTCATTCTTCTTTTGAGAATTTGTTCAATTGTGTGTCTATGTTTTTGCTTTGATTCAAGAAAATCAATTAAATGCTTAAATGGAGTCATAAGTTTACAATTATTTATAAAGGATTTGATAAGTAGTAATATATCAGAGAATTGAGCTCCATAATGCAAGGTATTATATGAGTAGTCCATTCTATTAAATTATTGGGTCATTTCTACTAACGATAAATGGGTAACTAAATATTTAACTGATGAAGAATAAAAGAATAATATGTAAATGGGTCACTCACTCACTCCCTCTATCTCTCTCTCCTTAACCCTAAACCATAAACCCTTAAATCCTCTACCCTCTACCCTTAACCCTCCCTTCCTTTATCTCTCTCTCTCTCAAGTCTCTCCCTCATAGCACCACTCCCACTCTGAGGTCTCTCTCTCACTCTCTCACTCACTCACTCACTCTATCTCAAGTCTCTCCCTCCTACCCTTCTCCCTCTCATAGGTCTTTCTCTCACTCACTCACTCCCCTCTACCCATAACCCTAAACCCTTAACCCTTAAACCCTCTACCCTCTACCCTCTCTCTCTCTCTCAAGTCTCTCCCTCCTACCCCCTCTCCCTCTCTCAGGTCTCTCTCACTCAGTCACTCTCTCTATCTCTCTCCTAGTACCTATATCATGACCTTGATTCAACCATTTTTCTTCTTTTGTTGTGTAATAAATACACATAGTCTCCTCATTTTATATTTATTGGACAACCACCTATCACATATGTGGGTGACCTAACAACTCACATTCCTATGTGATGTGTGACTGTCCAATAGGGTTATGGTGAAAGGGGCTTAACAACAACTTGAAATGCTTCCTCATTATTTAAAAGATGCATAATTGAACTTGATGCATCTATGAAGTCACTACCTTTATAAACAGATCATGGATCTTCTTAAGAAGATTGAAGGACATATCAACACAGTATGTTGCATCTTTTGAATCTATCCTTTCCTATCATTTCTTATGTTACTAGTCTTTTATGGTATTGGGGAAATCCTAAGGTTGGGGTTTTTTCTTTGACTGAATCCCTCAATCTCTCTCCCCTCTACCCATAACCCTAAACCCTTAAACTTCAAACCCTTAAAACCTCTACCCTCTACCCTCTACCCTCTCTCTCTCTCTCTCTCAAGTCTCTCCCTCATACCCTCTCTCCCTCTCTTAGGTCTTTATCTATCTCTCACTCACTGCCTCTATGTGTCTCCCCTCTACCCTTAAACCCTAAACCCTAAACTCTTAACTATAAACCTTAAACCCTTAACCCTTAAACTCTAAACCCTTAAAACCTCTACCCTCTACGTTTAACCCTCTACCCCTTATCTCTCTCCCACTCCCTCCCTCTTTCCCTCTCTCTCTCAAGTCTCACCCTCCTACCCCTTCTAACTCTCTCAAGTCTCTCTCTCTCTCTCACTCACTCTTATTGAATCCCTATCTCTCCCTCTCTCCTTCCCCTCTCTTGTCCTCTATCTCTCCTTCCTTGTCTCCCTCTACCCTTAAACCCCTAAGACCCTAAACCCCTAAACCATAAACTCCATCCCTCCGTTAACCCTCTACCCCTTATCTCCTCTCCACTCCTCCACTCTCCTCCTCAGATCTCCTTATCCTGCCCCTCTGTTATCCTCTCTCACCCTTCCTTCCATTCCTTCTTCCATCCTTCCACCCTCTACTATCTCTTTCCTCTCTCCATTACCATTCTCCTACCATTTCCTCTCTCTCTCTTATCTCCCTCCCCTCTACCCTTAACCCTCTACCTTCTACCCTCTACTCTTTATCTCTCTCCCACTCCCTCCCTCTCTCTCTCTCACTGAATCCCTCTATCTCTCTCCCCTCTACCCATAATCCTAAACCCTTAACCCTTAAACCCTCTACCCTCTCACTCTCAACTCACTCTCTCTATCACTCTCCCCTCTACCCTTAACCCTAAACCTTAAACCTTTAACCCTTAAACTCTAAACCCTTAATATTAGGTGTGTATTAAAACATTATAAAAGTATAAATTTTTGGAGTTCTAATAGGAATTGAATGCTAAATGATGATGAATGGGAAAATCTAAGGCACTTTAATATTTTCACCTAAAAATTTAGAGTTCAATTAGGATTAGTGTTCACTTAGGGTTAGGTTTAGGGGTAAACTAATGTTCAATTTGGGTTAGGATTGAGGATGAGGTTGGGGTTTAATTAAGGTTATGAATTCAATAAGAGTTCAAATAGGGTCAAGGTTAAGGTTAGGGTTGGGGTTAAGGTTCAATTAGGATAAGAATTAATGTAAGGGTTAGGATTAGAGTTCAACTACAGTTCAAAGTTAGGGTTATGGTACAATTAGGACTACTGTTCAATAAATCTTCAATTAGGGTTAATACTTAATTAAGGTTAGTTTTAAAGTTCAATTAGGGTTTGGGTTAGGGTTTGGATTATGAATCAAGTAGGTTTGGGTTAGGGTTTGGTTAGAGTTAGGTTTATGGTTTAGTTAGAGTTAGGGTTAGGGTTAGGGATAGAATTCAATTATGCTTAGTGGTCAATTACAATTAGATTTAGTGTTCAATTAGGGTAAGGGTTAGAGTACAAATAGGGTTAAGGTTTAACTAGGGTTAGGATTAGAATAGAATAAATTTTTGTGTTTAATTATGATATCTAGAATTTAGTATAATTTTAGAAAATGAAATGATTTGGACACAGAAAAAAAATAGAAAATTTGATTTTATATAGATCTTATTTCTTAATTTATTCTAAAATTCTAATTAATAATTGTTTAATTAATATAAAATGAATATTTAATTTAATTTAATTGTATTAGATAATTAATACAACTAAATAGATAATAAATATTTTATGGATTTTAAAAATTAGAATTTAGTTTAATTTTATTTCTAATGTCAAATATTAAAATTTTAGATTGAAATACTTAATTGATTTTAAAATATTTATAATTAATGTTCAATTTATAAACTAATATTAAGACATTAATAAATATAACCCACAATATAATGTATTAAATATGCATCAAAGTATTTATCATTCATTCGGCTTCACCGGATGAGACACATGTCGCTCGCCCGTGATATCGCAATCAATAAAGAACTCACAACTTTTGATCACGTGATGGCGGGCAACCATGGATCTCAACCATCGACAATCTTGTTCATTCAACATAGTCGCCCATCTTGTTATTAACCATCAAGCACCTTTCTATTGAGATTATAACACCTCCATTGATTTAAAACACGTGCATCTTATAACTACTTTAGTAACCCATAGCATAATGTATTAAAGACCCATCAAAGTATGTATCATTCCTTCAGCTTCACCAGATGAGACACGTGGCACTCACCCGTGATATCGTGATCAACTAGTGGGGTCATCGTGGGATGGTGGGGAACGACTGAGATCACATGATGATTGATCTATGGCCATGCAAACTTGTCCCTCTGCAAAATAAAAACATTTATTAGGGGAGAGGGCCCAATACATGTGCTCGCCTGTGATATCACGATCAACTAGTGGGGTCATCGTGGGATGGTGGGGAATGGTTGAGATCACACGACAATTGATCTATGGCCATGCGAACTTGTCCCTCTGCAAAATAAAAACATTTATTAGGGGAGAGGGCGCACTCAATCATGATGATAATACCTAGTCTTACCACATATTTATACTATATATTGTAAATAAATAGTCCAAATGTAAATAAAGAAAGATATTTATACAATCCAAGAAAATAAGTTAAAATGTATTTAATAAAAAATTACATATCAATTTGTTTTTTTTTTTAGATGAATTAAGAGTATGATTTAAAATATTTTAATTCAAATAACATAGATGATAAATTTAAGTGGGAAAACTTGAATATTATTTTAAAATTTTGAGGTTTCATATTTATATGTGTGAGTTTGATCTAAAATTCCAGAAAATGAATGTTAAAATATCATGAAAAAAATAGGTATAGAATGAATGTAGAAGTAAAATTATATTTGCGTATATTCATAAAATAAGATCTAATAAACAAAAAATATATGCAATTAAAAATAAAGGACAAATAATTCAACCCAAATTTAGATAAGAGAGATAATTAGATTATATGATAACTTTAAGGCTAGGGTTAGGGTTTGATTAGGATTAGTGTTCGCTTAGGGTTATGATTAGAGTTATGAATCTACAATTAGGGTTCAATTAATGTTCACTTAGGGTTTCTTTCTTGGGAGAAGTTTATTGAATGGTAAGTGTATTTTATAAAATTAATATGTCAAGAATTAATTTTAGATAATACTACATGTGATTTTTCATATGGTATTAAATTGTAGATTAAAATTGATAATAGATTTCCTTCCTTCTTTTGCATTGTAAGCTACCATAATATTTGGCCTTTAAATCATATTCATATTTTGATCTTTTCTAAACTATACAACACGCCAACCAACAAAAAAAAATTTATGCATTTTTTCCAAGCACAAATCCTTAGAATTCTTAATGTGTTACTTAGGTTAATTCTTTATTGCAATAAATAAATACACACTAATATATATATTATGGTTGAGGGAAAATATTAAAATATTTATATATATAGAAAAATTTAAATGCAAGGGATTCAAGTACACACCTTTTCTTTTGTTAATGTTGATGAAGATACAAATCTTGATGAAGTGCCAAATTTGATGACATGATATAAAAAGCTGGAATATCTTTGCTCTATGTGGCACTTGAAATTTTGTACAAAACTATAACTAACTCTACGTCAAATTTGTGACTTTGTACCTATTTTGCATCAATAAATATGAGCTTTTACACTTGCCTCCTAATCTAGCATACAATATCTACTTAAATGCTGAAAATAGTTGGATGTAGTGTTGACATTGGTGGATCTTTGGGAAGGTCCAATGCTTCACCTTTCATCAATATAGATAGAGCTTTGACACATGCCTCCTAATCTAGCATACAATATCTACTTAAATAGATAGATATATAGAGAGAGATAGAGGGAGAAATAAATATATGTGATGATAGGAGATAGAGGGGGGGATATATATATATAGAGAGAGAGATGGCAAGATAGAGATATAAGGAGATATAGAGAGGGAGGAGAGAGAGAGAGAGAGATAAGTAGAGAAAGACAACAGAGATGTAGAGGTGGTGATATGGAAATAGGAGATAGAGAGAGAAGAGAGAGGAGAAAATAGATAAATAAAGAAAAGACAAGCAGATATAGAGATATATGGGAAGATAAAGGACAAATAGGTTGAGATATGAAGACAGATAGGGTATGTGAGGGAGCAAGAGAGGAGAGATGTAGAGAGATAGAGAGGGAGGATGAAAGTGAGAGAGATATGTAGAGGAGGGAGAGATATAAGATGGGGAAGAGGGAGATATATGTAGAGAGGGGGAGAGAGGGAGAGCGAGAGGGGGAGGCTAATATAGAGAGATAGATAGAGATAGGAAAAGAGATAGGGAGATAGATGCATAGGGAGATATATGTATAGAAGTATATGGATAGAAAGAGATAGATAGATGAGAGAGGGATATTGAGTAGTATATGGATAGAAAGAGATAGAGAGATGAATGAGAGGGAGATCGAGTGAGAAATAAAGATAAAGATATAGAGTAGAAAAGATGGAGTGAGTAAGATAGAGGGGGACATTTCTAGAGATAGGAAGTGAGATGGATGGGTAGAGAGAATACATTTCTAAAAATGGAGGGTGAGGGAGGAATATAGAGGTAGAGATGAATATAGAGTGAGAGAGGAAGAGTGAGACAAATTGATAGAGGTACAGATGAATATAGAATGAGAGAGGAAGAGGGAGAAAAATCGATAGAGATATAGAGAGAGACAAATAGAAATGGAGAGGGAGATAGAAATAAGGGGAGAGAGAGAGGGGGGAGAGATAAATGGGAAGAGAAAGACATAGATATAGAGATATACGGGAAGACAAAGGGACAAAAAGGTTGGCATATGAAGATAGATAGTAGTATAGGGAGAGAGCTCAGATGGGAAGAGATAGAGAGAGGGAGGGAGAAACGGAGAGGGATAGGTAGAGGAGGGAGAGAAAATATGAGGAAGAGAGAGACATAAAGTTAAGATGTGTCAATATTTAAGAATCCAAGTGTTTATTCTAAAATTCTTGCAAACATTGTTAAATTTTTAGTTATGTTCAAGTATAATTGTTAGATCAAAAAATGACCTTTCAGTTGGCACAAAATTATAGGTGACATAAAGTTTTCGATCAGATTGATGAGCATATATCCAATATTTCAATACAATTTTATATCCTACCTATAGCAATCTATATTTATTAACATATTCCACCCAAACTCAATCTCTCCAAGTGAGGTGTAGGCAAGCATATACGCAATATGTGATCTTTTTGCTAGATGATACTTACAATGATCTCCACCAAGCATGCTCGTAAACTCATGACAATGATGTAAAATATTTTCTTCGATGATGATATTGTTAGCTACATTCTTCCTTAATAACATCTTTAGCTACTTTAAATTAGAATTTAGAATCATCATCCAAGGTTGGGATATGATACAGGAAGAGATCATGCTTTTCTTCTCTTTTTTGTCTTCATTTTCCTCCATGAGCATGTTTTCCCAAGAGGAAACCAAGGAAGCCTTGATGGTGTCAAGATTATCATAAGTTTATCCATAACCATCTTCAATCTTCATATTATGTTTATTTTCCTTCTAATTTTGCATGTTAAATGAAAAAACTTGGTTTTACACATTATTTAAGTCATTTAATCTTTGATTTTTGTCTCCAATAGATTTATTTAAAACTATAGACACCATCCAATTGAATTATGAGATTCCTCTCTTCTTCTATTAGGATGTAAGAAAAATCATTTGAGAGGTCTTTTTGGATCTTAGCCATTCTAATTTCAAGGAGATCCTTTCTTTGAAAAGGTTTCTAAAGACTTGGATATTCCACTCTTTTAGCCTAAGTTTTATGAATTTTAATATTCGATTGAATATGCACATCTTAGTGCAATGATCAACTATTTGGGTGAGCCAAGAGTCAGTGACAACCATTTCAAAGTTTGAGTTTTCCATCTACGCTTTTTCAAACTTGAAAGACACTCTTCTAGGGAATTTGTCCTTATCTATGAGCCTGTAATCCAAACCAGCTTCAAATAGGGTTACAATTAGGGTTCAAATAGCTTTATGGTTGGGGTTAAGCTTCAATTTGGGTTAAGGTTCAATTGATTAAAAATAAGCATCTTCAGAAGAAGGATATCTCTCGGCGTACTTTACATATATTTTTAAAATATAGGTATGCTAGTGATAATACCCATTGTTGCCACATATTTATACTATATATTGTAAATAAATAGTCCAAATGTAAATAAAGAAAAAAAAAATGTTGATAAAAAATGGATCCATACTTGAACACATGAGAACCTCTAAATGTTATATGAAAAAAAATATACATTCATGACGAAGTGAAATAAGTATTTTTTTTGTTTCAAATAAAATATCACAACTCTCCACTATAAGTATATCATTTAATAAAATAAGACACTCATTGAAACAAGTATTGTTATCATAGTGAAAAAATATTGTTCTTATCTGTACAACAATTGGGGTAGAAATGTACAAACATTGGATAATTTTATATTAATAGTTTGTTCTATCACAAATATAAAAGGTGAGCACAATAAATAACATATATTTTCCCATTAAATGTGAAGGATTTTCAAAAAAATTTAGTGTTCAACTATTGGTCCATTTTTGTTCAATACAAGTTGTATTTTAAATCATTATGTGTTGTTTTTATAACAACAAATAGATCTTTTGTGTTCAGCTATTAGTCCATATGTGTTGAATATAAAAGGTAGAGATATCAAAGATTTATGGTTATCAATAAGTATTTGGTCTCTCTCTCTCTCTCACTCACTCACTCCTTCTATTTCTCTTCCCTCTACCCTAAACCCTAAACCCTTAAACCCTCTACCCTCTACCCTTTACCCTCCCTTTATCTCTCTCTCTCTCTCAAGTTCTCCCTCTCCTAGGCACCTCACTCCCTCTCTCTGAGGTATCTCTCTCACTCACCTACCACCACTCTATTCCCAAGTCTCTCCTCCTACCCTTCTCCCTCTCTTAGGTCTTTTCACTACTCACTTTCATTCTCTCCCTCAACCCTAAACTCTAAACCCTTAACCCTAAACCTCTACCCTCTACCCTTAACCCTCCCTTCTCTTTATCTCTCTCCCACTCCCTCCCTCTCTGTCTCTCACTCAAGTCTCTCCCTCCTACCCCTCATCCCTAAACCCTCAACCATAAACCCTTAAACCCTAAAACTAAACTTTCTATCCTCCACCCTCAACACTCTTCCCCTCTCCCTTCCCCCTCCTAATTAATCTCTCTCTCTACCTCTCTCTACCACTCCCTCTCTGAGGTCTCTCTCTCACTCACTTACTCACTCTATCTCAAGTCTCTCCCTCCTACCTCTTCTCCCTCTCTTAGGCCATTCTCTCACTCACTCACTCC
>VDFB02143140.1:0-13764 GCA_007258455.2 Sequoia sempervirens | reverse complement strand
TAAATAATGGTGAAAATAATCAACATTTATTATTTAGTAAAAGACAATCTCAATTTCTTATTTGACAGCATCTAATCACTAATCTTTCAATTTATCTAATCATGAATAAATCAATTTCCTCATTGAACTCCCAATTTTTCTATATCAAATAAAACACTTCAATTATTTTTATCCACCATAAAATTATCATTTTTAATATTAACCTACCTGAATAGAGTTTTTTATTTACTTAACATTTTTACCCTTTAAATAACAAAAGTCACTCTTCAATATAATGTATATTTACATTTATACATATATAAAACACTATATAATAATTCAACAAGTCAAGAGTAATATTCAACTATAAGTCAACATCTGTAGTACTTATAAGGTGTCATATAACATAACACATAATTGATCTAATTTTAAGCCTCTTTCATAAGTCGGTAAGCAACAAGAATCATGCAACAACCTAAATGATACCAAGAGGATGGATTTGCCTCAATTTTATAGGCATTATAATTAGTACACCAGATAAGCAACTCAGTGATATGATATAAAAGTGAAAGAGGAGACTACATAAAAGGATATTATCCAAGCAAAAGACCACTGGTTTAATCATTAGAAGAGTAATGATATAATTCTCCCTAACTCTAAAAAGGCAACCTATAGCATTCATCGAATACCAACATCAAGTGAAATGTACTACAGATTCTAGAATATATATATATATATATATATATATATATATATATATATTAACAAGATAATTTTGATGTAATTTTTCAAATATAAAGTAATAGATATCTACATACCTTTCGCTATAATTACATATACAAAATGCAATATATAGTGTAACTACTCCAAATATACTAAATATTATAAAATACAAATAATGTCCATTTTGATTTTGAATGGTTAAGATAGAATTTTCTTGAAATCACATACAAATCAAAACTATAGATGTAACCAAAGGATTTTCATTAAATTATCATAGGTATCAATAATTGTATAAATATAAAATCAAATTCCCAGCCACAAGCAAAATCGAGGAAAACTAATTACATAGCATAAGGAAGCATGATACCGAGGAAGATGTACTGCTGAGGGTGGATATGGCTACGTTGGGCAAGAGCAAGCATAATTAAACAACAAAGATTTGGATTCCAATTACTCCACAATCAACCCAAATCGGGGAAAGGCGCCAAGTTTAGATTACAATATCGACAACATGAGAAAATCAAAATGAATGGGTTGGTGAAAACACAAAGGTGTATCGATTAAAAGAGGGAGAGAGGGAATTATCATAAACTAAAGGCTTAAGATTTTTTGCAATGTTGAGGGAAGTAGATTAAAGAGAAATAAAGCAACAACAACTATTTAAAGAATGCCTCAAAGAAACGTCATCTCAAAGAGTGATGGAACAATGCTTGCAGGATACACCAAAATGAATTTGTTGAGATTTCAAGCAATTGTAATCGGCTGGGGAAGGATATGCAAGGTGTGCAAATGGTTTGATAGAAGGGTCTCACATAGTTCTTGTTTCATGGAGCAAAATGACAGCAACAAGTGTGCAGGTTAAATTTATTGAAATGCTTAAGAAACTTGCGAGCAAAAGCAATCATCTATACTCCTAATCTTTTGATCAATGAGCTGAAATTGAAAATTTTAAAATAAATCTACCACTTCATTTGGAGAGAGGAATGCTATAATTTATCAATCTTACAATTATAGAGCAACTATGATTTTCATAATTAAATAATCATACCCTTACTATCACAATATTATCATACTTTTCTTTTCCCTATCTTGATCAATAAATTGAATTGACTTAAAAACTTCTCAGATTGGTTTTACAATTATATTGTAAGAGGATCAAATCAATATAACTTACCTTCTTAAATCGATTTATACGATCCTGCTGAAGACGAAGGACACTTGAGATTTTGTCTCTAGAATAACTTTTTTTCCTTGAATGTTGATTCCTAAAGCTCACCCCTTGATGTGACATTTATTGTGAGTCCCGAGTAGCATGAATTGAATTTTCATTTACATACATCTTCTTGTAGAGAAAGATTATCCTTCGAAAAACATTCCTTCGAATATCCTTATTTTTGACAAAATGAACATGTAGACCAATTTCTCCTTCTAAAACTAAAAATAAAAAAAAAGATCCTCAACTTCTCCAAAATGATCATTAAAAAAAATCCAAGAACATGATCCCTTTTCGAATCCAAAAATCAACACTCTTAAAAATAAGGAAAGAGTTTTACTTTTCCAAAATAAAAATCCAAAATTCTCATAAAAGCTCCAATAGGCTTCAACTTCTTTTTCGACAACGAGTTCAAAGACATGCATGCTCATGCATGAAAATATTTCCATCTTTTATATCACTTTTACTATTTATTTATTAAAACATTCCTTTAAAATTATATTTTATTTAATTTTACTTTAATTTATATTTATCTTTATATATTCTTAATTTTTTTTTTTGGATCGATAATAAGAGTTTATTTTATTAGATTTAAAAGGAGAATACAACAAATATTCCATGTTCTCACGAGAAAGAGAAACACCGAAAGACTCCACACCAGAACAACAGACACCATAGATTAACAAAAACAACCAAAAGACTCTGAACCCGAGACTTTTAGCACAATTACAATTTTGCTCCACAACAAGGCCTTCCCTTGGTCTGAGATCGAAGGACCATAGCAAAGCTTTTCCTTTTCAAATTCTTGTCTTTCCTCCCTTTGACGACTTGCCAGCCATCCTCCACCTTTGCAGCCTCCTTCTGCCATTCCCTTCCCTTCGCTACACAACTGCCCTGCACCATTTCTACCTCCTCCCTCTTCCAATCCTCGGCTGCTTCATGAAGCATCCATGATTCTTCCTCCATTGGTTGCTCATTCTACCTTCCCTCCCCCCCACAACTTACCCTATTGTCCTTCATCTTCGCCAAGCCTGATTTCTCCCTACATTCTAGCGTTTTGGCTCCATGTTGAGTTTCTACTACTTTCCCTTCTAGAACAATGTCCATATCAGCATCTTGCACTCTAAGAGTCTCAGGTGAGCCAGTCCCCCTCATCGACTCTAAGTCCCTTCCTGATTGGTGCATACCAAGTTTATCCACAGCCTCAAAGGTATCCTTAGCCTGTTGTTCCAAACTACCACCCTGCTTTTCAACTACATAATGCCTACGTGAGACTTCCTGCCACCAAGTAGCAGGTTTAGTCCATCTGGGTTTTGTACATTGTGCAGCAATATCACCAGTACGAAAGCATCTCTTGCAGCGAAATTGTACCCCTTCATAGTCCAGGGGTTGTGCCCAACAACCTTTGGAAGTTTTAATTGAGACCTCTTTTGGAAGATGGTTTGAAACATTCATCTCCACCAAAATTCGGGCATAGGTGGAGTGCAAAAGATTAGAAGATCCTTCATCAACCATCAAAAATTCCCCTAAAGAATTTCCAATGGCCTCTAAGCAAGACTCAAACCATAAATGTAGAGGCAGGTTTGGGAGTCTTACCCACAGAGGGACTTTATCAAAAGTCTCAGAGGCTGGGTTAAAAGTTGGATGCCAAGGCTTCAAGGACAGAGCATAATTCTCCTCCCAACTCTAGAAATATTCACACAAAACTTTATTTCTGTCACCCACAGACTCAGACACCACAGTAAAAAAACCCCTCAAGTGGCAGGGTAGATCTGGATATAGCCTTCTACAATGGGTTCCCATTGCTTAGATATCTATTTGTGCAAATCATAGAGTCGAGGCCAAAAACCCCTGAAACGTCCTATTAGCCCCAGATGAGAGAAAACTTCAACATTGTGCAGGACCTCCGCCTCAAGCTCTTCCTACAAAAAAATCATCGGTTTCTCTACCTTGGCATCAGCAGTTGGTTTCCCAAGCACCTATTGAAGAGGCTCAAGATGATTTTTCACTCCCCCTGCCTGACTTCCCCCTACTATTGGACTGGAACATGGGTCTACAGAGCCCACACCCCGCTCACAGCCTTTCCCTGCTCGCCGCCCTGACAAATGAAGCCCTACATTCCTCCCTTCGCCCGTGCTTATCTCATTGTCTTCAATTTCTCCGGAAGCCTGAATAGAGCCCACAAACCCCACTCCCGTTGCATGTTCTCCACTGTGCGGAATGAAGTTTGGAGGCCCGACGGAAAGCCCCTGTGAGCCCTTCTTGCCCAGGCGCGGTTTAGGAGGAACCCTAGCCTCTGCTCTCCACCGCAGTCGACCGTTGAGCTCCATCTCTTAATTGTATTATCAACCCTAGACAAGCCCTTGCACTTTCATCTATTCTTAATTATTAAAAACATTTAATTACCTTATTTAATTTAATTATCTCAATTTTAACAAAGCAACACTTAAGCATTAACTTTATCCACAAGCCAACCATCAATAATTCATTTAATTTGTTACCAAGCAAACATCAGTATTAACCAATTTAATTCAAACAATCCAACCAAAATTAAATCAAACGTCTAGAAGAGTAAATCATGGAGGGGCAGTACATCCTCCCCCCTAAGATTTGACTTACTCCTGGAAGCCGAAAAGTAAAATAAAACATGCACAATTCTAAGCAACATCATCACAAACAACCAAGTGACATTACAACATAATAAAATAAAGTGAGACACTAAGCAAGACAATTGACAAAGCATAAAAACCATATCGACAGGGTTACAAGATGGGGTACTTATCCTTGTCAAGGATGATGGAAAGGTTGGGGACCTTCTTGTCAACTTCGTTTCTTTTCCACATCATACCCATTGGGTTTTATAAGGCACGCTCAGACTTGACAGTGTAGGTGGAGTTGATGTTTGGTACCTACACCATGCATCAAACCAGATGTCAAGCAACATGTATACATATATATCAAATAACAAACCCCGTGAGAGGAATTCATAGTGTAGCAAGGTACTCGAGAATGAGTAATGCTACACTGTCCCTCCCACAAAGACCTCAAACAACAACCACATCAATTAGAACAACCCTCATAATCAAATCAACTTGTAAACAATCCACTACTTAACAATCAGAGTAACAATTACATAATGATCATAACCATGAATCTATGTCACGTGTTGTATCAAAAATGGATCACTGCTTGACATTATTAGTATCTACATCTAAACATCCCAATTATTTTACCTTCATCACTGAGTTTGGAAGCCGACTACCTAAAAATCACAAACTAGGGTGGAAACATAACACATTAGTACCAGTCATTCAAGCTGATTCATTACCTTAGAATGCTACACTTCCATAAAAACACAACATAGTTATACGCAAAAAGCACACATTGTCATTAAATATTTATCATTACACACAAGAAATTCCACTCTATTCATTATCTAACACTAAATCTCACAACATATCCAGCACGAGATCATCATTTCATGCCTTATCAGAAAAAGAAAACATAATTTATCACTTCATACGCACAAAATTCCAAATTTAACGCTCATTCTCCACGTACACATACAAATTCACATCACTGTGAGAGACATCACAAGACAACACAAAGTTTCATAATGCATCCCCAATAGGAAGAATATTGATGCATTGCACACTACATCGAGGGTCCTATCCTTTCCACCAGTTTTCTACACCATTGGACCAACACCACCTAGGGACAAACTCGGGTTGCTAAGTGAAAATGACACAAAAATAAAAGACGTAACCTCAAGAGCATGAGAAACTAGGTCACATAATGGGCTCATAGTGCCCAATGTATGAGCCTAGGCTCTGATACCAAGTTGTAATGCCCTGCCATGCAAACCCCAAAGGACAATCTAAAACTAACAATTATAGCACAATTTTTTTTAAAAGTAAAATTGATATGAAACGTGAATCAACATAGAGCATTAATAATGAATCCATTCATACATATCATATAACTAGTCCTCTATGGTAGCATGGCTGCATTACTTAACATAATCCTAAACCTGTAATGACAATAAACTACTCACAAGTTTACATTTCAAACCCATTATATAGAATAAATATACAATGTGCATACATCCATCATATTACATAAATGATAAATGTCCATCTGAGTACACATAATAATACCAAGAGTATATACATTACATTTAAGAATATAAATATATTTCCACATATACACCACCATTAAGGATCATATAGTATGAACCAATAAACACATATATATAAAACTTCCCATACAAGGAGTAGATCATAATATTGTTTATAAGTTACAACAAGCTTCCCATCATAAATGGAAATGATACATAAATCCCATAGAGTAATACAATTGAAATGAATGTATACATAGCATCAAAACTAGTTCCAACTCTAGAAAAACTCTGGAGTCACTGCAAATGATACAACTTTTGTGCATCTTAATTTTTGACTGGGAACCCAATGGGGTGCATAGCATGTTCCACCTAACCATGTGGACCCTAAGGCCCACCCCCCATGCTAGGAGATGACAAGAACATAAAACACTCAAGTGAAAAAGGGTAACAAGATAACATACAAAAAGCAACAACCAACACAAGAAACGTTTGCTTCCAAAGGTGCAAGAACAATGAGAGGGAAGCAACAAACATACAAGGTTGCTAAAGGGAAGAGTGTCATCTCATAGATCGATATGGTTTACCCAATGCAGATCTTCATAGATTGTCGACCCCCATCCTAGGTTACCCTGGAAACCTCAACGATCCTCGAACCCCATTCTAACTCATGCGGAACCAACATACCTTTCATGAAGACAAGGTAGTTGGTCTTGCCATTCTAGGCCTTCACACTCATCCCAAGCCTAAATGAGCACTTGGGCCATGAGTGAGGCTACATTATCCGAATTAATGTGAGAAACTACCCAAACCCCCTAATTAATTATTAGGTTATCACTGATTAAAGAAATTCCCAATGAGTTACCCATATGCCACTTTGTGCATCGACCCCCATTAAAAGCCACTTCCCCTTACTAGCAACAAGAAACTCACAGTCACCAACTAGGTAAGCCAACTTGCACAAACTAGTAAAGCCATATAAATATGCACATAAAATGAGGCATGCACCACCTCACACAAGATCTCCATAATAAAACAATTTCCACAATGCAAGGCTCAAGCCCACATAAACACAATCCAAGGATGAAGATCAACCATTATCAAAATAACAAAATCATGAAACCACCCACTTTTAGATGAAACAACATAAAACTCATGTAAACACTCCAGGCTCAATATGGGTTACCCAATGCAGATCTTCCTAGGTTGACGACCCCCATCATGGGTTACCCAGGCAACATCACCGGATCCTCAACCCCCATACCAACTCTTGCAAGTAAAAACCATACTCCCCTCAAACCTCTGGAAGACTAACAACTTACTGACACACTGGTCTCGATTGAAGTGGCAATAATACAAGATCTCAAGGAACTATTTTCAATCCACAAATTTCAAGCCAACAAGTATAAAATAATGAGTGGTAACATCTCAACAAGATCCTCACACTCAATCAAACTGGCATACTTAATTCAATTTCCAAATCATCCATAGTAACCAATAGCAAAACAACCAACAGGGCATCCACGGGAGGCCTCAATTTTCTCCTCACATGACACCCAATCACGAATTATCCAACAAACTTACCAACTTAAACCAAAATCAACAACCATGACAACGATAGTAATCCACAACTTAGTTCAAAAATCACCCAATAAATCAACACGAGCAATGATCAAATCAACCAACAAAAGACTTTCTACTTGGGTATACAATTGGATCTTTTCATTTTGACTATAAGACATACAATTTACTTCTATTTTGACATTCCACTACAATGCATACATGAAAGACATAATTTTCCACATTACCGACTATCCATATAACTAACCATTATACTAAATAACCAATTACAAAGTGAGGTTACTACACAACTATTAAATAATGGTGAAAATAGTCAACATTTATTATTTAGTAAAAGACAATCTAAATTGCTTATTTAACAAATTCTAATCACTAATCTTTCAATTTATCTAATCATGAATAAGTCAATTTCTTCATTGAACTCCACATTTTTCTATATCAAATAAAACAATTCAATTAATTTTATCCACCATAAAATAATCATTTTTAATATTAACCTACCTGAATAGAGTTCTTTATTTACTTAGCATTATTACCCTTTAAATAACAAAAGTCACTCTTCAATATAATGTATATTTACATATTTACATATATAAAACACTATTTAATAATTCAACACGTCAAGAGTAATACTCAACTATAAGTTAACATCTATTGTACTTATAAGCTGTCATATTACATAACACATAATTGATCTAATTTTAAGCCTCTTTCATAAGTTGGTAAGCAACAAGAATCATGCAACAACCTAAATGATACCAAGAGGACAAAATTGCCTCAATTTTAGAGGCATTACAATTAGTACACTAGATACGCAACTCAGTGATATGATATAAAAGTGAAAGAGGAGACTAGATAAAAGGATATTATCCAAGCAAAAGACCATTGGTTTAATCATTGGAAGAGTAATGATATAATTCTCCATAATTCTAAAAAAGCAACCTATAGCATTCATCGAATACTAACATCAAGTGAAATCTACTACAGATTCTAGGATATATATATGCACATATTTATTAACAAGATACAGTTTTTGATATAATTTTTCAAATATAAAGTAATAGATATCTACATACGTTCATTTATAATTACATATACAAAATGCAACATATAGTGTAACTTCTCCAAATATACTAAATATTATAAAATACAAATAATGTCCATTTTGATTTTGAATGGTTAAGATAGAATTTTCTTGAAATCACATACAAATCAAAACTATAGATGTAACCAAAGGGTTTTCATTAAATTATCATAGGTATCAATAATTGTATAAATATAAAATCAAATTCCCAGCCACAAGCAAAATCGAGGAAAATCAAGAAATCAAACGAATCACACAAATATAGATTACGCAGATATATGTGGTTCGGCCGTAGCCTACATCCACGGAGAAGAGCGAGAGATTGATATTATTCATCAGATGATATTAAGATTACAATCCCTTCTGTATATAAAGAGATACACAACCTTTAATTAGAAGGCAGCAAGGATTAGGACGAATCCCACAATTTATGCTTTCTCCAGTACAGATAGATATAAATCCCGAAAATCTCTCTCTTCTCCAACACTCCCCCTCAAGTTGGTGCGAAAATGTCAATAGAGCCCAACTTGGACAGTACTTCTCGAAACTTGAGAGCTGGAAGACCTTTTGTAAATATATCTGCCAATTGCTGAGTTGTAGGGACAAAGGTTGTGCGGATGACATTGGCTTGCACATTCTCTCGAACAAAATGGCAGTCAACTTCAATATGTTTAGTGCGCTCATGAAACACTGGATTTGAAGCGATATGCATAGCAGCCTGATTATCACAGAATAATTGAGTTGGAAGAGATGAACCATAACCAAGGTCCTGCAACAGAGCTCGAAGCCATATAATTTCACTGGTAGTTGATGCCATTGCTCTATATTCTGCTTCAGCACTTGAACGAGCAACAACACTCTATTTTTTACTTTTCCATGTGACCAAGTTACCTCCAACAAAGGTACAATATCCAGTTGTAGACCGTCGATCAACAGGAGATCCTGCCCAATCAGCATCAGTATAGGCAGTAATAGAAGTATGACCAGTCTTACGCATCCATATACCTCTGCCTGGGGATCCTTTCAGATACTGTAAAATTCTGGTGACAGCTTGCATATGTTGAGCCTTGGGAGCATGCATAAAACGACTTACCAAACTCACTGCATAAGAAAGATCAGGTCGAGTAATGGTTAAATAGATTAACCTACCGACCAACCTTTGAAACTGACCAATATCAGACAACAATGGACCAGTATCATCCAATTTTCCTCCACTATTTGTTGGCGTATCTGATGGTTTGATTCCCAATTTACCAGTTTCTTGTAACAAATCCAACACATACTTTCGTTGATTAAGAAAGATGCCGTTTTTTGAATAGGCAACTTCTAATCCTAGAAAGTACTTCAAAGTTCCCAAATCTTTAATGGAAAATCTATTGTGTAGCAGAATTTTTAGTTTAGAAATTGCATTTTGATCATCACCAGTAATGACTATATCATCAACATAAATCAGCACAACAACAATACCAGAGTTACTCCTTTTAACAAACAGGGAAGGATCTGCATTACTTCGTTTTAGCCCATTCAACATAAGGACAGAACTAAGCTTAGCATACCAGGCCCGTGGAGATTGTTTAAGCCCGTAGATTGCCTTTCTTAATTTACACACTAAACCAAACTTGGCCTCTTGCGGATGCCCAGGTGGGATGCTCATGTAAACTTCTTCTTTAAGGTCACCGTGCAAGAAGGCATTTTTGACATCCATTTGAAACAATTTCCAGTCTTGATTGACGGCAAGAGATATGAGGACCCGAAATGTGTTCATCTTTGCAACAGGTGCAAAAGTTTCTTGGTAATCTACGCTATATGTTTGTGTGAATCCTCTAGCAACAAGTCTGGCCTTATGTCTTTCTAAGGAACCATCACTATTGTATTTATTTTTGTACACCCAACGGCATCCGACTGTTTTCCTTCCTGGAGGTAGCTTAACAATCTCCCATGTGTGATTGTCATCAAGAGCTTGTAGCTCGTCTTGCATAGACTTCCTCCAAACTGCAATGGAGTTAGCTTCTCTAAACGTCTTAGGTTCCTGATTATGATCAACAGTACTCAAGAAAGCTAAGTGAGACTGAGAAATAGTATTATAAGACAGGTGATCCTGTATAGGATAAGATGTAGCATGATAAGTGAAGAAATCTTTCATCCGTTCTGGAGGACGAGTTGCTCTACTCGACCGTCGAGTAGCTTGAGGAGATGCGGGGATTGGTATTGCTTCAGGAACTTTTGTATCGTGATCAAGAACAACATCCTCATTGGTAATGGTAGGAAGCGGAACCGGGTGAGACACAGACTCCCCCTGTGATCGACTCCCATATTCAACAGAAGCTTGAAAAAAAGATTCAGACTCCACAAACTTGACATCACGTGAAACAACAATTTTACGAGTGACAGGATCATAACATATGTACCCTTTCTTAGTGGAAGAATATCCAAAAAATACACACCGAGTAGAACGAGCTTCTAACTTATCTCTGTGTATTGCTTGCAAGTGCACATAACAGACACATCCAAATACCCTCAAGTGTGAGATGTCAGGTGTCCTATTTCTGAGTATTTCCAATGGTGACTTGAACTTAATAACACGGCTGGGAAGACGGTTGATCAAATATGCAGCGGTCAATACACCATGAGACCAATATTGTTTTGGGACCTTTGTTTGAAACATAAGAGCCCATGCAGTTTCAAGGATGTGTCGATTCTTTCTTTCGGCCACCCCATTTTGTTGTGGAGTTCCAACACAACTTGTTTGATGAATAATGCCTTGACTTTGAAGATATTCTGAAAAAGATCCTTTAACATATTCGGTACCATTATCAGACCTAAAAGTTTTAATTTTAGCACCAAACTGATTACACACCATAGTATGAAACTCTTTGAAAACAGAAGTCACTTCAGTTTTTGATTTTAACAAGTATAACCAGGTAGCACGAGAAAAATCATCAATGAACAACACAAAATATTTATATCCATCATAAGAATCAATAGGCGCAGGTCCCCATAAGTCGGAGTGAACTAATTCAAACAACTCAGTAGACATAGAAGAAGAATTGACAAAAGGTAAACGCGTTTGTTTAGAAAACTGACAAACATCACAGACATCAGAATTAACAGAGGCAGATGGACAAAGTCTTGACAAGATACGGTTGGATGGATGTCCAAGCCGTTTATGTAAAGTGTGACTTTCAATTACATCACTGGCATGACATGCCTTATTGAGGGAGTTTAGAAAATAAAGTCCATGTGAGTATGTTCCTTTACCAATCGTCTTCTTCGACTTTCGATCCTAAAAGATGACAGATGTTGGAGAAAATATGACATCACAATTTAAAGCATTAGTAATTTTTCCAACAGACATAAGTTGAACAGGGAAGGACGGAACAACCAGAGCATCAGATGTAGCATTATCAGGAAAGAAACTAATTTTACCACTTCCTACGGCTGAAACATTACTTCCATTTGCAACAGATATATCATGCTTATCAGTTTTCGGAATAAAATTGATTACTGAAGAAGGACTATTGGCCATATGATCGGTAGCTCCGGAATCAATAATCCAGGAATTAATTTTGGAATTGGAAGTAAGATAGGCATGAAAATTACCTGACACATGAGAGGAAGTGGATGGACTGTTGCCAGAAGAGACAGTCTTACTGAGTTGTTGAAGAAGATGACCCAACTGGTTGATTGAAAAAGAAGTTTCGGCTACAGCAGCATGATCCTTCCGACCCTTATATTCAGATTTGAGATGAGGATGTAATTCCCAGCAGCGATCCTTGGTATGCCCAGTTTTCTTGCAGTAATCACATTGATAGGGTTCCTTCTTACCCTTGTAGCGAGAAGCATTCCTGTTTTTGTCGGAAAAATGAGGCTTTCTTTTATCATCCTTTTCGGCCAAAAGAACATGAGATTCAATCTTCTCTGTTGAAATTTTGGATTCTGAACCCATAGTCTTTCTTCGAGTTTCTTCTCGCTGAATAATAGCACAAACACCAGCGAGCGTGGGCAATGTGGCATCCATCAGAAGATTGCGCCTTATGTATTCATACTCAGGCTTCAGACTATGAAGAAGTGAGAAAATTTTATCCTCCTCAGCTCGTTTCAAAAGAGTTTGAGCATCAGTGGTATGTGGACGATACAGGTTCAATTCGTCCCACAGTTTTTTAAGATTACCAAGATGTTCACTGAAGGTTTTCTCACCTTGTTGGGCTGCAGCAATTTCACGAGTGAGTTCAAAAATACGGGCAGCATTATTTTGGTTCCCGTATAATTCAGCAATGGAGTCCCACAGTTCTTTTGCTGAATTAGAAAAGGTGAAAATTTCGGCAATATGAGTTTCCATTGAATTGAGTAACCATGATCGAACAAGCTGATCATTGGATATCCAATCCTCATATCCCGATTCAGTAGTTTGAGGACATTGTTTATCACCATTAACGAAACCAAATTTTTTCTTTCCACCGAGCGACAAAGTAACAGCTCTAGACCATGCAACATAATTGATTCCATTTAACAGAACTGATGAAAGTCTCCAACTAGGATTCGAATCGAACTCAGCCATGAAGACGTAAAAAGAAAAAGACACTTACGAGGTTTCTGAAAAAGCACCAAATTGAGCGAACCAGACTTTGTGTTTTATTGCAGCCGTGGTTGCACTGTAGTTCCAACAGCTCCCAAATCCTTCACCAAATCTGCGAATCTTCACACCAATCCTTCTTTCCAACGAATCTTCACACCAAAGCCCGTCCCTTGCAGCCTACTGGCATCCAATAATCAGATTTTTCGTAGGCAGATGCGGTGGATCTGAGCCCTTTCAAGAGCACACGGATGTCGCCGTGCTTTTGGACAACAAAGCTGTCTATGATATTTGCCGCCGTTCATAGGTCATTTTCTTCACTGACCGCTTCCCTTCGTTTTGATGGAACTTTGAATGTGGGATGTAACGGAATTTCAGACAGATCTTGTCCCGTACCCTAGGATCCACTTTATGCTTTCCTCTTGTGCGCCTGTGATCTCAGCAAAAAGAAAAAACACTGAAAAAAAGCCGCGGATCTGAGAAGCCAGATCACG
>VDFB02143139.1:0-40509 GCA_007258455.2 Sequoia sempervirens | reverse complement strand
AATGAGTTTAGATGAGGAGCTATACATGCATCATATAAAGAAGTGGAGAGCCTTAATAGGTTTGAGGTGTCATCAGATGTTGAAGCATGAGCTAAAGATAGCAACAATGTAGAAGATAGAAGTAGAGTAATGTGGACTACCATGCTACCTAATACACGAAGCATACAACATTCACAATATCAAACAAAGTACAAAAAGGAAGAGATTAGGTTTAGAGATACTTACCTTGGGTTGATTCATCAATGTATTAATCTCCCCCTTGGCTTGCACCACTTTGTGGGAGATGGTTGTAGGTGAAGTCAAGATAGATAGAATAGGACCTAAGTAGACCAAAATTAGGGATTTCAAAGAATTGGTATACTTCATTGGTACAACTACCATCCATTAAACCTCAAAAAATTTTATACTAACTTTTTCCCCTTGGTGTAAGCTATTCTTAGCCCTAAATCCTCTTCTTCTCTCTAAGGCAGATGTATATGCACAAGAAGAGTGAATGAAGCATCTTCTTCTTTTAGAATTGTGAAAGGTCAGAAATTGCCTACTTGGAAACTTTTGCATTATGTTTTGTACTCATTTTGGTTTCCATTTGCTAGACATGTTTTAGTTCCATTTGACTTGTTTTTTGCCTTTAAATCCCTAATTATAGATGGATAATGTATGGAGATCCATATTTCAGAATACTTATCGGGTTGTGCACTAATGTTTGGATACTTGTGTTAGAAGGGTGCTAGTGTGCATGTTCAAATTTGAAAAAGTTACCACTTATTCGTGCCCTAATCATTACTTTGTTTCCAATGGCCTTTTATCTCAAAACTCTATAAATCTAGTTTTAGCCTCCATTTTCTGGGTTACACAAGAAGAAAATAGAAAATGTAGCAAGCATTTATAGTCTCTCTTCAACATGCCCAATTGATCAACATGACTCCATTACGTACCAAGGCAACAAGCAAGAGATTTGAGGACTGAAGTTTTTTGAAGCTCCTAGAGCCATAATAGCCATGGACTCTTAGCAATCTCCTAATCTCATATATTCTCTTATCCAATCTCTCATTCACTCCATTGGAAACCATAGATTTCCATTTCCTCTTCCCCTCTCAAAGCCATAGCCACAAACCCTTGCCATAGCCTTCCCTATTTGGATATAAGACCTTTTTGAACTTTTCCTATCCCTACGTTCTCCATTTCTTTGCTTTTGTGATCATCATCACTCTATTTGCCCTCCATGATTAACATACCACTGTTACATAGTTTTTCTTCAAGGGTTTATTTTTTTGATCACTAAATATTTGCACACAATACATCCAACATAACTAGGTCAGCAAACACTCAACTTTTTCTATTATGCTACTGTTGAGGTTGAAATAAACCATCTAGGGGGTTGAGTAACACAATTTCTTTAATAGCGGCACATCCTTTTACCCCTTGTTGCCAACCTCAGCCCAAGATATCTCAAAATTGATATATGATGTTCACATTCTACATTCGGGAAGAAGATCAAAGAATTTTGGCTAGTAGATCTTGAAAGTTTTAGAGGCATTGGACACCTAGACAATATTGCATATAAATGACTAATTTTAGTCACATGACTATTACTTTTCATTTCACTTACATGAAACTGGTTATGATTGATGCATGTTTTTGTTAACAGAGTGTAGTCCTCCCATTGAGGAAGTTATTGAAGTGGGTGTGGTCCCACATTTTGTAGAGTTCCTAACAAGGCAAGATTTTTCCCAACTTCAAGTTCCATTCACAGTTTTGTTTTGAACTTTTCTAGGTTAAATTATGTTTGTTAGAGTGCACACTTTTTTATGTTAATCTTATTATTATGTCTTTTGTGCATGGGCTTTTTTGGTAAAGAAGAGGAACATAAGGCAGAAACTTTTTTGAGTTCTATTGAGTTTGCTGGTTTTCACCATCTTTTACAAAAATTGTGACATTGTTTTTCCATTTCTAGGAAAAGGATTCTTTAAGTACTTATTCAATTTTTTGGCTTTGCTGTTGCTTGTAGCTTGAGGCAGCATGGGCATTGACAAATATAGCTTCAGGCACATCTGATTATACTCGAGTAGTCATTGAACATGGAGCAGTACCAATTTTTGTACAACTCCTTAGTTCTCCAAGTTATGATGTTTAGGAGTAGGTTAAATTTTGCAAACTGTTTCTCTTCTCTGTCATCTGAATCTATATTTATGAAAATTTGAAATTAATTTTCGCTAATATATTGTTGTCCTGATGTTTTTGTTAGGTTGTCTAGGCATTGGGTAATGTGGCTGGTGACTCCCCAAAATTCAGAGTTCTAGTTCATTCTCATGGTGCTCTCATGCCATTGCTTGCTCAATTGAATGAACATGCTAAGCTTTCAATGTTGAGAAATGTAACATGGGATTTGTCTAATTTTTTCTGAGGGAAACCACAACCACCGTTTGAACAAGTATATCAGTTCACCCATGTCTTGTTTTAACTTGAATAATTTTTATATTACCATTTGTTTCAAGAACATGCTGAATTATGTTTTTCCCTTAGACAAAGCCCACTCTACCTGCGCTTGAGTGGCTTATTCATTCAAATGATGAACAAGTTCTAACAGATGCTTGTAGGGCTCTATCTTATCTCTTGGATGGGAAAAATGATAAAATTCAAGTTGTGATTGAGGCTAGTGTCTATCACAGGCTTGTTTAGCTCCTACTGTAAGTGTAAATAGTTAGTTTGTTATGGTAGAGATTAGTGTTCTATTTCCCTTCAATGTTAAACAATATCTTGGGTAGTACTTTCCTATGCTAGTTATATATTAAATTGTAAGGCACTAGATATAATGGATGGTATGACTTAGATTAATCTGTTTGGATCTATGTTTGGATGTTTATAACATGCACAATTGCTTTGTTTTGGATATTTTGAAAAAATGCATGTATATTTATGTTTACAACCATCCCTCTCCATCTGTCCCTATTCCAGCTCTCTGAACAATGGGCAATATTGTAACTGGTGATGATTTGCAGACTCGGGTATATGTTTAATGCTCTCTAAGAGGTTTGCTGATTTCTTTTCCTCCTATAGCTTCCTTCATGTCTGCTATCTAATGACCAATGTGCTCATTCAAAGGCTACAAATAATTTCAATGGTTGTTTGGCACTTAACTTTGTTTTCTCTTTTATCTAATATGATGACTAAAACCCTCCCATTTCATTCCTACCTCTTCTCTTATATTTGCAGAGTGATAAAAAATGTTCTTCCCTTTTCCAGTGACTTCGTGGTATATCCAAATGTTGCCTTCCTTATAAATATATATGCTTGCTAATTCTCTTTTCTTCTCATAAATTATCTAACTTAATCCTTAGCTACCATGCCTTAGCCTTGGAAGAGAACTATTTAACTCATTTCCCTAGTTTTTGAAGTTTTGGATTACATCGATTCCTTTGGAAATACCATTTGTTGTTTGTCTATTTATTTTCTTTCACATGTCAGCTCTGCAACCAGACACTGACATCAAAATATATTGACAAACAGAGCTTTGTGAAGTAAGAATGCTTCATTGGAGTTTGGAAACCTTTGAAATCATAGCTTAGCATTAAGGTTGTTACAAACTTGTGTTTCACACTAATGTAATGTTGTTCACTTGTATTTACTGCCTTACTGGTATGTATCAAGCAAAGCTTAATCACAACAAATATCAATATAAGGCTTTTGGAATCTTCCAACTTATTCCCAAGCTTCTAATTGGTCTTGGGATAATTTCCCTCTATTTTTAGAAGACTGAGAAGTACTTAGGAATCACCTTAAGGTTTTCATTGTGATTCTCTTGAAGCTTGTTCCAGGTAGAGATTATGGCCTTGAATCAAATTCCCTATCTTTGTTTGTTTATTAAATATGGTACCTAGGCCTTTTGCATAACACAATATCTTTTTTCTGTTTATAAGCTATCATTACTTTACCATATCCTACTTATTTTGGATTGCTTTGGTAGGCCTTTCCAAATTTACTGATGGGGTTGGCCATCCATGGTTAAGGAGTTGCAAAAGTTATCAAAGGCTTAAAGATTACATTGGCCAAGGGGAAGAATGCCTAGATTGCCTGTCTTCTCTTGCTCTTGATAATCTTTTGTTGTTATTTATCCTTTGATGGTAGCCTTTCTTTGAATATAAATTTGCTTGACCATGATTTTCACTCTTCGAAAAATCATGGTATATATTTGTATTTAAATATGCCAGCAAATAGATGAAGGGTTTGTTTTTCATATCTTCTTTAGCAAGCTCAAGGAGATGGACATTTAGACAAGGACCTCATCCTTTGTCATATGGTAATTGGATTCAAACTAACAAATTGTTACCAAGTCTGAGTGTTAAAGGCTCAATTGTTTCAGGAGAAGATAGCCTATTTCTTCCTAGTTTCAACATATACATCAGCAATATATGTTGTTGACTCCTTTTCTTCGATGAATCATGAGTTAGAATCCTTTCCTATATTAGCAAGTATATAAAAGCTGAAATTTCTGGTCATCTCTCTTATTCTAGACACTGCTTCATAACCTTTCCCTTTCATGGTTTGAGTTTCCAAGCAAATAAGATACACCTTTGTAGAGAAATATTGTTTACCTGCAACATCCCATCTAACAATATGTCTTTTCAGATTATTTTGCAAAAGATCTCATCAATTTTATTTTAACTAAAGAGTAGTCAGATGGGCAATTGTCTGCAAGTATCCAAATTCTTGTCACACAGGCAACGTCTTCATTGCTACCCTGCTAGGTTGTGCAATCTCTGTTGTTATTTTGTGCCTTGGTAAGTATTTTGCATCTTCAAAGCTGAATATTTTTTCCATTAGTCATTCTAAAACTCTGATAATATTCATTATGTATATTTTTAGCAATTTTCCAAAAAGGTTCATTACCATTAAAATTTGTTCCATATTAGTTGACTGCTTTGCTCATAGAATTGTTGGCCATGAGCTGGAGCTCTCCTTGCATATTCTCCAATGAGCTGATGACCAAAGATTCAAGACCCTATATAGGATATTCATATATCCTTAACCATAGGTCATTTTTCCATCTCCCGTGCAGATTTATTAGGTTCAATACATTTCCTCTCAACCCGTCCATATAAATTTTATTTGAAACTTCTTAAGCTCTCAACTATTTTGGAGTGTTATCTCAACAATCAACATTGATACAATAGAATAGCATCTAAGATTGGTGTACATAATTGGGTTTGTTACTTTTTTAACTATGTTTTAAAGTTTAGTCTTATGTTTAGACACAATTTCATTCTGAACATGCTTATTCACCTGGCCAGCAAGTGCTAGAGAGTCTGTAAGGAGAGATACTGCCAACCAAACTTGAATGCAAATCTGATGAGCAGCCATAACTATGGCACCTTGTCAAGCAACCATTGATGTTCCTAGTGTCATGGTAACAAGTATGGCTACTGTCCTTCCAAGCAAAAGACCACTTGCCAGGATTTGGAAAGATAAGTACACTAATTGTCTTAGAAATACTAGGAATAAAGATTGTTCAATTTACTTATTATAAATTTGTTATGCAGGTCCCATAAACTAGAAGTTTAAAACAATCTTGAGTGTGATAATAACTCTAGTTTTGAGTTGATTGGATCAAAAACTAGTTGTCTATTTCCAAAAGGAACATGTTTTCCTACGAACTATAAAACAAGAAATTATCATAGTTACTAATCTAGTTCTACAATGCATCTAGAATTATTAAATACAAAATTAGTAAGGGAAACAATACAAAGACATCATGCTTCAACTATGATTAGGTGATTGGTCACTAAAGTACTATACAGTTAAGAACGCAACTTAGAAAATAGAAATAAATAGATGCTAGAATGGTCCAAATTTATTAATCATCCATGAACAAAGAATGTAAAAGACCTTTGAAGCATTAACAGATAACAAAATATGTATGTCTCCATCATCAATAAATTTTCTATACAAAAAAGAAAATTTGGTATTTTTTTAGACTAATGTTATTGGAATTCAAATGTCTCTCCAAAGAAACATGACTCCTTGTCAGGATGCTCATAAAATGACAACCTATAGGATAGAAAATTTCTCTGAAAGCATGACAAAAGCATGGGAGTATTTAAAATGATCTCTTGATTCATCAGATAAAATTTGATAAAATGCTTGTGAAAGTAAGTAAATGGTAATTACAAAACTTTATTTTAAACTTGGGCCATTTGAAAATTGGAAAAGAGAAGAAAAAAATCAAAATAGGAAATGGTTTTTTATTCAACCATTCCCAAAATTTAGGAAATGGCTACACATACCCATTCACGTATATGACATAATTTGAATTTTGAGGTATTAATAACTTAAAACAACAAACAATAATATATATATAAATAGGAGTAGATCGATAACTTTCAATGTCAAAGATTTATTACATATTACAAATATTTTAGTGCACCAATCATTTTGATCACAACTCAAAGAGAAAAACTAATAGACTATAGCCAATTGAGCTCTTTACATTCTACAAAATTAGTAACTTTCAAATCAATAATTCTCAAGACCAGTCCCATGACCATTCATTTCATAATTAGTGGATTTAAAAAATGATTCTATCAAAGGGGTCAACTCTAATGGAGTAGATCATCTCAATGGTAAATTAGACCCCGCTACTTTGTTCTTTGTTTAATTAGCTATTTAGTTAGTTTTTTTACTTTTTAAATCTTTAGTCATTAGTGGGTCACTCAATCCCATATATCCAAATGGCCTGCATTCTAAGGCCAAATACATCTAGAAAAGTAAAGGAAATGTGTTCTAGCTTCAAAAATCAGTTTTGGCAAACATATATTCAAATTCTTTCAAATGATTTGTGAACATGCAAAGAGCCATAAAAAGCTAGAGTAGTTAAAAAATGAACTCAAGTACTTAAAATCCATTAGGACTTGCGAATCCAACCAACATGCAAAAATCAAATTGAATTTAGAGAATGATGATCTAGAAAATGACAATTTTCTAAGTTATGGTGAGAAGTATATGAAAGAAGGATGAGACTATTATATCATTATCAATATAGATATCCAAAGCTACATAATATCATTGTTTGGCACAATAATGTAGCTTTGAAGATGGGTGCGCTAGCTGAGGCAGTAACACTTAGCCAAATAATTAAGTCCATTTAATCCATAAATTGTATGTAAAGGAGAAAACCTTTCCCAACCTACTTATCATTGTTTGCTCATTAGTTCAGTCTCTTGATTATAGACAAACAAAATAGATGCATGCTTGACTAATGGTTGTCTTAGTGGAAAAAATCAATCTAAGGTGGAGAGATTTGCTAATAGGATAATCCATTGATTGGGAATCATTCAATGTTGTCCAATTGCTCAAAAAATTCTTGGCTAAAATTCAGGGTCTTCCAAGTTGCAGTTGGTTGTGAAGCTTCTTTAGAAATTCAACAGTGTTAGCAAAATCTAGAAACAAACCCAGTTAGTTGGGAATCATAATTCCCATAATTGTTGTGTACTACTCTCAGCTATGAGTCTTGGTGAGTTTTTTCCAGACTTGCCAGACTCATGATATAATGATCCCTTCTAGTGGCACTTAAACCTGATAAGTGGCAGATCTGAAGACTTGTATGAGTATGATATATACTCTTCTCTTCTATTCTTTTTGAGCAATGGGGAGAATTTTGATGTAAGTATGTGTATGATGGTAGTTGCATATGTTTTCATTTACATTTTTTGTTGCAAACTTAAGTCTTGTTACTAGCCCATTTTTGTGGAATCTTTAACAGATTACTATTAACAAATAACTTCCATTGGAAACCTATTTGAGTCATCTTTTCATCAAGTGGTATCTTGCATGATGCAAGTCACTTTGTTAAGGAAGGATTTTTTTCAATTTCACCTAGTGAATAAACTAAGGGTTTTTGAATCTCAACCAAAAAATTGTCTCTTTTTGGGTAATATTCCATCAAATATGAAAGAAGAGGATCTTTCAAAAGTTGTCTCTGAGCAAGGTTAATAGAGCTATGAAACCTAAATAAAAAATAGGAAAGTAGAAAAGGCTCACCTACAAAACAGGGACACATCTTCCAAAATTGCATGTAACACTACCAATTTGAAGAATATCACTTACACATTGCTCTTATTATATGCAGTGCAGGGATACTTGGATCCAAAATACTACATGTCCCAGCAACTCAATGAGAAAATTGATGTGTACAGTTTTGGTATTGATTTGCTGGAATTGATTACAACATGCCTCCCCATTGAAGGAGGGAAATACATAGTTTGACTAGTAAAAAAGGCCTTGGAAAATGGAGTTGATTACTTATGACTGGTGGTTTTTATTCAGAAATATTGCACAGATATGAAGTGACTTTGGACTTTGAAAATATTACATAATAAAACTCTTCCATACAACTTGAGAAATGACTACAATAATCTCCAAAAGCTATAGAATTGAAAAATTTAGAGCTCCAAGCTGAAAAGGAATAACTTGGACTACTGTACTCTGATTGGTTGATGTATGTAGAATTGTAAGGCATCTAGAGCCCCTGTGTAGTATAGATTATATTATTGACTTGCTAGCTATAAATAGAATACATGTTTTTTGTTAAAGAAAAAGATCAACTCAACCGATTTAGTATATGCCCAGTTGGAGTTGCATCAAAAAAGGACATTGGTGAATGAAACATGCACCTATGCATATCATTGAAAAGATGATTGGCATTTTTTAATCTCGCCAAGGAAGTAACAATAGAACTCACAAGAATGCAGAAGGAACATGTTATTGCTAAAGCAACGTAAACCACATTAAGATGGTAGTAGCTAACAATGGACATTTGATCTTTTGTTGTAGGAGTTTCCCATTGCATCCAATAATTGCTACTTATTTGAAGTATGTGAAATAATGTTTGTGCCAATAAGATTATAGGTATAAAAACATCTATGTATGCAATAGTGATATAAGACCAGTACACCCATGTACTTACCATTCCACTCTCTCTTTCTTCTTCTTGCAGAAGCTGTAAATGTTTTTCTTTTTCTCTTGACTTATGATTTTATGATTCGTGCTCTTCCTCTAGCTCTTGTGTGTTTTGGTCAATACCCTACTTTTGGAGTTGTTTATGGTTAACATCTTTCACACTAGTTGTATTGTCAGATGAAAATTCTTTAACAAATGCATTTGATGATAGGATCTCAGATTTCTCCATAACATCAATGGATTTCAATGCTTTTTGATGTGAACCAACTAATTCCTCAAAATCTAAGCTTGATTGTAATATATCATCATATCTTTTGGATTGAGTATTCTCACCATCTCTCATTACCTAAAAAAAGTTACAAAAATGTCCTTTGTGAATAGAACTTGGATCTTTTTGTTTCTTTTCTAGGATACATGACTCCTGAAGCCATTACCTGGTTCTTCCCACAGCTAGTTGTCAATTGTAACTTCTCATATTTAATTATTCAACTCAATAGTAAATAGAGAAATACAAACATACCAGAATGAGGTCAGCAGCAAATAAAAACTCCACTTGGTGAGTTACATAGACTACAATTTTTGAATCCAGAATGCCAAGTAGACATTGTTGTAATAGGAAAAGGCTAGATAAAATTACTTGGAAAAAATTGTGTCCCACTATGTTCATCAACAACACTAAATGGATCATCAAAAAGATAGATATCTACATTTTGATATAAAGCCCATGCAATCTGTATCCTTTTTTTTTTCCCACCACTCAGATTTATTCCTCTTTCTCCAATTTGTGTTTGGTCTCCATTCGGTAATAATTCAAGATCTTTCTTTAATGCACAAGCCTGTAGCACAATCTCATACCTGATTTTTGAGAAGGAAGGATATCTCTTGGCGTACTTTACATATATAGCTAAGTTTTGTGTTGGAGATTTTATCAAATACACATTAAGTCTCAAGGATGCTACTAGTTTGTGCACATCAAGCACCCCATATATTCTTGGTATTATTGGGCCTTTGCATTATTTCTTTGTTTCCGTTCACTGCTCAACAATGACTCATTTATGATCTTTGCCACATCTTATATAGTTTTGTTCATGGTTTCACTTCTTACCAACCAGTAGCTTCTGCTGATCTCTAGATGGTCCTCATTTTATTAATATAATCCTTGGTTTTAAGCACAATATTGGCACTCCTTTTGTCCACTTTGAGAATAATGATCTTCTCATTGTTGTTAAATTTTATAATGCCCAGTTTATTTCCTTCAAGATGTTGCTCCTGAGTGGTTTTGTATTCCTTAATATTCTTGAACAATCCTATCTAATTTCTTCAGCAATATGATCTAGTCAGTTGAGTATGATATTTGAAAATTTGACTAGTAGTTTCTCATTAGGGATATGGCTAAGGGCAATGTCAATTCTTGGTCTTTATGAAGCTAGCTTAGGGTTGCAGCATCTAAGGTAGTTGATGAGAGGTAGGCAACGTTTTGTGATATGAAATGAGCATATGGGACTAAACTCTATGCTTTATTTGCAATTGACTGGTTTGGCATTTTTCTTCTTTTTTTGAACTAATTCTAGACACTTTTGAAGGATTTTTGTTGCTAGGTAGTTAAGCTTTGCACTGTAAAGGTAATGTGTTGCATAATTATTAAAGATGTCTTCATCCAACAATAAAAATGAGTATATGCACCTAAATTTCTATACTTTATTTGCATTTCACTGGTTTTGAAATTTTCTTCTTTTCTTGAACTAGTCTAGACATTTTTGAAGTATAAATATTGCTAGTTAGTTGAGCTTTGCATTGCAATGGAATTGTGTTGCATAATTATCAGAGATATCCTCTTCTATGTGATATATTCTCCCACCAGGGATGTTTATTTTCTTAAAGGATGAATTGTTGCTTTTATGATCGCAATTTTATGATCAGATCTATTTGGAAAGAAAGAAACATTTTTTGGTGTAACATTTTTCTCTTTAAAGGAAAAAAAACATATAAGCATATTTTGAGATATTACAGGTTAAGAAATAGGACTTTTGAATTTAAAGGTAGGGTAGATTTTAAAGGAAACATTATTTTTGAAAGTGTTTTGGTCACTTTCAGATCCAAGACTAAATTTTGAATTAAAAGGTCCAAACTTTGTAATCTGGTACTTGTATTTTTAAAGGTGAATCCCTTTTTCTTAGCTGGGAAGGGTTGAAGCCCTGGGATGGCATCACCCTAGGAATTCTCACCACACAAATGTACCTGAGAATTAGACTTGGGCTAGTAGTGGTAATCTCCTACCAATTTACTACCATACCACTACCCAAGAACATCATATGGTATTTGGTTCTAAATTCAGATAATTTGATTCTATCATTATTCCTTTCTTGATTTACTTTTGTGAATTGGTAAGACATAAAAATTTATGCAAAGTGTGTAGTAACTTTTGTTGCCCTTTGTTCCAGATCCATTCTTGAGATTTCAGCTACTTGATATTGAAATGGCTAATGAAGAAGACAAAGGGATGGTGTCTCATCATCATCATCAGATTTACTGTTTGACAAGCTTACAGATAGGGTATGTAGATGAATATTTTTGTAGATTACTTTAATAGAATATTTTTTCCTTTCTATGTGCATATTAGTTTTTAAAAGTTAACTGTGGCCTTGTTGGTATTTTAACAAGTATTGTGTTTCTTGCATTTGTATATAATACTACGTTGTTAGTTTATAGGCTGAGTGACTACAAATCAAATTACTGATTCAATAAATACTAAATAGTTATTCTCCTTGATTCCATTGGCAACTTGTCACAGCTACAACCTTGAACATAGAAGGGTGTGAACATTTAAATAACCTTCCTAATTCCATTGGCAACCTGTCACAACTGTAACACTTGAACATGGTAGGGTGTATATATTTAAATAGCCTCCCTCATTCCATTGGCAACCTGTCATAGCTGTAGCACTTGAACATAGAAATGTGTAAAGGTTTAAATAACCCCCTTGATTCTATTGGAAACCCGTCATAGCTGTAGAACTTGAACATAGAAGACTGTAGAGGTTTAAATAACCTTCCTAATTCCATTGACAACCTATCACATCTGCAACACTTGAAATAGAAAGTTGCAGAGGTTTAAATAACCTCCCCAATTCCATTTTCAACCTCTCACAGCTGCAACACTTGAATATAATAGGAAATTTTAAAGGTTTAAATAACCTCCTTGATTCTGTTGACAATCTATCACAACTGCAACACTTAAAAATAAAATATTGTCACAATTTGAATAATCTCCTTGATTTCATTAGCAACTTGTCACAGCTGCAACACAACACTTGAACATAGAAGGGTGTGGACATTTAAATAAGCTCCCTAATTAAATAACCTCCTTGATTCCATTAGCAACCTGTCACAGCTACAACACTTGAACATAAAAGGGTGTGGATGTTTAAATAAGCTCCCTGATTCGTTTGGCAACCCATCATAGTTGCAACACTTGAACATAGAAGGGCGTGGACATTTAAATAAGCTCCATGATTCCATTAGCAACCTATCATAGCTGCATCACTTGAACATGGTAGGGTGTATAGATTTAAATAGCCTCCCTAATTCATTGGCAACCTATCACAGCTATAGCACTTGAACATAGAATGGTGTAAAAGTTTAAATAACCTTCTTGATTCCATTGAAAATAGAATGTTAGGATGTGTTCCATAGTGCTTCATTAATTCAAATATTTTGAGTGATTCCATGAGATGACATCTCTTTGAGGCATTCTGTCAAACAATTTAGGTGTTTTTTCTACGATTCTACATCTTGCATATATGTCTACCAGAGCATATCCAACTATAACATCTGACAAAAATTCCCCTACCATTATGCTTTGGTGCAAGTTCATAGCCCGTCTAGTGTGCATGTCCAACACCAAAGAGAATGGAAGGGTCTTTTTTTTTACCCAACTACACCCTCCTATTATTTCCTTAGAAAAAAAGATGCCTAATTATTACAAGAGATTCATAGAATATTAGGTTTAGATAAAATTGAACATAAACCTCACCTGGAAACCAGAGATTCTATTGAGTGATTGATTTTTCTTCCAAAGGTTCTCTATGAAAGAATAGATCATTGTCGCTTGACTTATCCATTCCTCTTCATTTTATCCCAATGATTTTATAACTCTAACAAAGCATTTAGATTTTTCAAAGATTTTTAGATAAAAAATTAGATGAGCAAGCTTCTGGTAGCTTCCCATTGCTAATTCCAAGGATAGAAAATCTTCCCATGGAACATTCCATAGTATTTTACATGGTATTGTAAGCATTTTATTTGATGATGGGCTCTGAAAACATAGGAACAAACACTTTTATAAGTGCCTTAACCTGGCATGACAATATTTTAAAAGATGATCCAGTCTAAATGTTCCTCGTATAAATTTGACCATGCAAATTTTGAAGGTTCCATTGAAATATTTGTGCATCCAAAATGTCTCCTTTCTTCTGCAAGGTAAAACACCATCTGCAAAGTCAACAACATACAAATCAATGTTCTATCTTTAATAGTGCTCAGCAATACATCGGAAACTAGTGCAATTCGTCCATTAATATGTCCAGATAATTTGAAGATCAATAAAGCACTAGTATGTGAATGGAAACACATTGTCATTGATGTCATGGTTTGTTGGTGTTTAGATGGTGTTGTTTCAGTGCCCACCTAATGTCAAGCCCTTGCAAGGCTGGTGGGCTTGTGGGCCACTTTACTCATGCACTTGGATTGTTGGTTGTTAGGGGATGGGGCCCCTTATTTATGTTCCCACTAGCTAGCCCCGGTTAATGCCAATAACTCAAGCTGGCGGCCCATTCAAAACCTCAATTTACAAAAAAAAATACATGAAACACATTTACAGGTTAAAGCATAAAGGTGACATGCACTAATTTCTTGAATATATTCTCATTAAACCCTGATAACAAGTACAAAACTAATGAAATTATTGAATTGGGTTGTCAAAATTTTGAGGATAGATAATCCAAATATTGTTTTTTTTAACAGCTTTCCTATAAGATTGTTGATTTCAACAGATTCACTCACTTATTTTTATTAGTATTTAAAAGCTATTGTTTAATTTACATACATATGTGTGTGTGATATCCTTATTGTAAATACATTTATATATCATAGTGAATCAAATAATTAGACTAAAACTACATTTGGCATTTGCATCCAAACACACTTGGACTAGACTATACTTACATAAGTCAACACTGAGAACCAAACTAGATTTCCAAAATCAGTAATCATGGTGTTATTGTCATTAATGTTTATATCATATTGGTATCCTTAGAAATTATTACAAAATGTCAATTTACAAAACCTTAATAAATATTCCACAGATATTCTTGTTCATAAATAGATAAAATATAAATACAATAATCTGCAGGAAAGTAAAATTCCCAAGTAAAAAGTGAAAAGGGAAATGACCTGCCCAGATGTTTCCCTTTCATTATATTCTTAAAGAATTTCACTACTCTGGATGGCATGTGAGATCCTGATCCTATTTGAAACAGATTTGTTTCCAAATACCTGAAAACATGTACAACTTCCACCAATACCATGCATAGTCAAGGAAGCAAAGTCTAAGACTCCACTCATAGGCTGAACAATAATACCCAAGAATGCTCTCCCAAGACCATGTAAAAAACCAATAACACCATGTTCTCTTGCACTTTCCAAAGGTTTAGTTAACACTCCAGAGAAACCAAATGCCACACCCTGTGCTAAAGCCTCAGTGCCTTGTAAAATTCCATCACCAACTCCTGTAATTTTCCTTGAAGAATCCTACAAAAAATCCATTAAAATGTCATATAAGGACAATGAATATGTTCATATTTCTCAAATCTGTGGATTTTTCCTCAATTTAAATATAATTTTTATGTTCACTTGTTTTATACGCAACTGAAGGAATTGTCCATCTATGGAAAGTTTGGCAAGTCCTTTACTTAGAGATGCCAATGTTGAGCTTGTCATACCAAGTAAATCTACTCCAAAAAGAAAATGCAGGGGATTATGTATCAAATCTCTCCAAATCTGGTGGGTAAGTGATGGTAAGACAACACTTTTTCTCATGAACATGTGTCTATGAACAACTTTCCTAAGATGGATCTGACAAAGAAAAGAGTTACAATGATCATGAACATAACTTCAAATGTTGACTTGTTTTCTTTCCATTTAACATGAAGACTTGAAACAATCAATCTAAGATCACAACTATTGATCCATAAATTCGATCAGAATTATTCATGTGGAAGTTGAATTGAGATGTTGCACTAACCTGCATTTTGACTATATTCCCAATAGTGTCAATTACAGGACTCCAAATACCAAGCACTCCATGAGGCCTTTGGGCAGGTGTTGTCTCTAGTGAAAACTTTAACCTCATTTCTGCTATATCAATCAAACTAACCCATAAAACAAAGTAGTTAAGTAAAGTTCAACCTCAATTACATTGACATTAAAAAGATTGTCCATTTTCATCTTTCAGTGATCTAAATGAGATTAAAATTTCTCTCAAATAATGCTTGAGAATAAGGAATGCTTATGAGCTCATTAAAAATCTCTTCCCTTCATCTTGATCCACCTGTAGCACCTTGACATAAGAGCAACAAAACAAAGTTTTTTTATATTGATGTTTAATAAAAAAATATGAAATTATTGCTTTGGAATTGCTTGAAATGCTTTTCTTTCTTGCAAAGCAGTAGATTTTGAGGTAGGAATAGAATTTTAATAGAGTGTTTGTTGTTTCCTCGCTTTAATGTGATAATATTGTATCTTTTCGATGGTCATGTATTTGGATTGTCTTTTTTAGGTTTTTGAGAGTGGGAATCCCAATGCAAAAGAAATAGTCCTTTCAAACATGGCAACAAATTTTGATCGAATTCTGTTATAGTTTGAGGTTTGCTGCTTCAAATCCTCTCTATGTAATTTTTTATGCTTTAGTTCCTAAATGATGTAAAGAAAAAACAATTAACACATTACACTATATTTACTCATTTGAACAAATGCATAACTTCTTCTGTTTCTTCCTTTATTTCAGGATCCTTTCACATTTTCTATGTATCATAGAGCAATACAAGAGCCTTTTTATTACTACATGTTTGGACAAAATTACATTCGGCCATTGATTGATTTTAGGTATTGTTGTTGTGATTCTCAAGAAGGTTTTAGTTCTTGTTTTTTAATCTAGTAGGATTGGTTGTATCTCATGGGAGGGTTTCTAATTGTAGATTTAAGCAGTATTTGATCACCCCTAATAATAGAGAGGTAGATTATTTTTCCTCATGCTTTTTCCATTGATTTTTTTTTCTATTAACTATGTAGTTTTGACAAATGAACAATAAGGTTATTTTGATTTTTGAGACTAAAAATGACATCCTTGAGTAAATTTTTGAATGTAAGGAAGGTTGTCTATATGTTAGGCTTGCTAGGGGAATTGGATTTCTCAACAAGAAAAGATTTCTAAATTAATTTAGCTCTAACTGTATGGGAAAGATGATAGTTTGATGGACATACACAATTCTACCTATATGGGAGTGATGAGAGTTGGACATAACATGTAAAGAGGTTCCAGATATGCTAGAGGAAAGCTACAAGGAAACTAAATTGATAATGTTTGAATTTTTTTTTCTTTCTTAGATGTTGAGTCTAATTAATAAGTTTAATGTTGTGTTGCAACTTGCAGTTGAGTATGTTGATATGATAAAGGCTAGCTTTGTTGATCCTCTAAAAGTTATCAGAATTCCATTAGTTGATGCAGAAAGGTAAAACTATTTATCTTTATTATAATTAGTGGAACTTGCAACTACAATATCTGATAAAAATCTACTTCCAAATATGTTTTTGACGTGCAAATTTTGAAACCTTATTTTCAGGTTGCAGCTCCAAATTGAAGAAGTAAAAGGTGAATACCAGCGAGAAAGAGTTTGGAGGAGCCAAAACCAATAGCGGCAGGAAAGTTGTGGATTTGCAAGGGGATTAAATGGGTCAAGCCCCTATAGGAGGTCCCTACCCTTCCAAAATGATTGCAGTTAGGGAAGGGGAAAAAAATATAAGTATATGAAAATAGGAGTATTATGTTTATATAGTGTCAGTAAGTTGTACAGTGTCACTGAGACATTGAATGTAACCAATAAAATTTTGATTTTCCAATCAGGCTTAATAAAGTAAATTTTTAGAGTGATTTTTTCTCCACTCATAAATACTATGTTGTTTGTGTTTGTGGTTTATCAATCATGTTTGTTCAAGAATTTTAGTCTACATTTAATGGTGCTTCTTCAACATTTGAATATCTATGATACTTGAAGTTTATATGCATTAATTTGTGAGGATTAATTAAGTTAGATTTGATTTGTAATGACTAAAGTAATGACTTACATGACTAAATTAATAACTAAATAAATGACTACTATGACTAAATAAATGAACAGTTAACAACAATCAAATTAATGACTAAATATATGATTAAATTAATCACTAAATATATGACTAAACAAATCACTACCATGACTAAATAAATGACTAAATTAATGACCAAATCAATGACCAAATCAATGACTAAATAAATGACTAAAATAGTTTAGTCATAAATTTGGTGGTGTTATAAATGACTACAAATAAACCACTAAAATAGTCACATGACTAAAATTAATGACTAAAATATATGACTAAATAAATGACCAAATCAATGACCAAATCAATGACTAGATAAATGACTAAAATAGTTTAGCCATAAATTTGGTTGCATTATAAGTGACCGGCAATAAACTACTAATGGTCATGTGACCAAAATTAGTCATATATATGCAATTTTTAGTAGTTCATTTAGTCATATATTATTGTTTTTGTACTAGTGTCAGCTCGAGATTAGATACAAAAGCTAGATAACTATCTAGCCCTTAGACCCATGGAAGAAGAGGAGGCAATTAAGTTCACTATGGTACACCTAGATGGGGTGGCGCATGAGTGGTGTTACCATGGCCTAATCACCTTAGGTCATAGGTCTATCACTACCTATGATGAGTTCACCAATAGACTCATTTAGAGATTCGAGAAGGACCTAGAAGTGCATTTCAGAGAGTTGGCACAGTTGATGCCTACATAGTTGAGTTCCAAAGACTTTTAGTAATGGTCATTGGAATCACGGAGAGAAGATTGGTGATCCTATTCAGTGAAGGATTGATGGAGCCACTCAAGGGTTGGATTAAAGCTTTTGATCCACCCTCCCTACAGGAGGCAATGAAGAAAGCAAGAAACATGGAGTGGGCTATTCCCAAAGAAAAATTCCATTCCAATCCATCATTTCACAAAGGGGATAGAGGGAAGAAGCCTCATCAAAGACCTCACCATAAGGAGTTCAAACAGTAGAAACCTCATGGCACAAGATTGAATCCAGAGACTATCAATGAACTCCGAAGAAAGGGGTTATGTTTGCATTGTTGGGAAAAATGGTCCCAAGATCATGTTTGCCCAAAAGGATCCAAAATCCATCAAATTGAATTCTATACAGCTGAAGAAAGCAATTCTGATTTTTTTGATCAACAAACCGATTTTGAGGACAACGAAGGAGAAAGAATTCCAGAAGAGTCTGAAAGTGAAAAAGGAAGTGGAGGTACATTGGATCAACTTTCAAGCTTCCAAAAGAATGATTCTTTCAAAGTTTGAGGGATGATTAAAGGGCAGCGAATCATTGCTCTGATTGATACTGGGGCAACACATAACTTCATTGATGAAGTTGTGGTGGCAAAGAAAGGGTTGCAAACATAAGATTTTCAAGGTTTCAGAGTTATGGTTGCTGATGGATTTCACATCTCATGCACCAAGAAGATTCCAAACATGTCCATGCAATTGGGCAATTATGAAGTCAAGGATGACTTCTATGTGGTTAATATTGGAGATACAGATGCCGTACTTGGCATTCAATGGCTGCGATCTCTTGGAGAGATCTCTTTAAATCTGCAAACCATGGAACTCAAATTTCAATTCGATGGAAAGAAGGTGGTGTTAAGAGGAATGTCAAATGGTGGTCCTTGGATTGTGTCATTCAAGAGAATGGTAAGGTGATACATCATGACCAAGTGGAGTGGGCTGCGGAGTGCATGATTCTTCCAGCTAGTACGATTGAGACAAAGAGAGATTATCCATCAGATATTCAATCTTTACTCACCAAGAAGAGTAAAGTGTTTGCTGATTTACCTCCTGGACTACCTCCTAATTGAGGTTTAGAACATGTCATAGAACTCAAAGAAGGAGCTAAGCCAGTTATCACAACTCCATATCAGTACCCCAAAAAGAAAAAGGATCAGATTGAAAAGAACATTAAGGAGCTCTTGGAGATGGGCTTCATTCGTCCAAGTAAGAGTCCCTTTGCTTCAACATTTGTGCTAGTGAAGAAGAAGGATGGTACCATTCGAATGTGTGTTGATTATTGTGCTTTGAATAAAAGCACTATCAAAAATTGATATCCCATTCCAAGGATAGATGAGCTCATTGATGAGCTACATGGAGCTAAGTTCTTTTCGAAGATAGACTTGAGGTCAAGCTACTATCAGATTTGAATGAGAGGATCTGATGTGGAGAAGACAGCCTTTAGATGTCATTATGGTCACTTTGAGTTCCTAGTCATGCCATTTGGTTTGACTAATGCTCCTGCTACCTTCCAGTTTTGCATGAACAAAGTCTTTTAGAAGCAGTTGAGGAAGTTTGTGCTGATTTTTTTATATAACATCTTGATTTTCAGCAAGACTTGGGAAGAACATCTCAAGCACTTGGAGGAAGTGCTTAACATCCTGGAATCAGAGAGCTTGTTTGCCAAAGAATCCAAATGTGAATTTGGAATGAAGGAGCTACTTTACCCTGGTCACATAATCAGTGTTGAAGGTGTGAAGGTTGATCCAGAAAAGATCAAGGCTATTGTTGATTGGCCACCTCCTGAGAGCTTGACTCACTTGAAAGGGTTCTTGGGCCTTTGTGGATTTTACAGAAGGTTTGTGAAGGGTTACTCTCAGAATGCTACTCCTCTTACTAACCTCACAAAGAAAGGAGCTTTCTACTGGTTAGAAAAGGCACAAAGTACTTTTGATAAGTTCAAGAAGATAATGAGTTCTTGCCCTGTTCTAGCTATTCCAGATTTTTCCAAGCCCTTCGAGCTATAGTGTGATGCATCCGGTGAAGGTGTTGGGGCTATTTTAATGCAAGATAAACATCCCATTGTGTTTGAGAGAAGAAAATTAAGAGGAGTTGAGAGGGCCTACTCTATCTATGACAATGAAATGCTTGCAATCATCCATGCATTAGCCAAGTTCAGGCAGTACTTGGTGGGGAGCAAGTTTGTGGTCAAGAATGATCACAACAGTCTCAAGCATTTCATGCATCAGAAAGATTTGAATGAGAGGCAACAGAAGTGGGTGAGTAAGCTTTAAGCTTACAATTTTGACATTGAGTATGTCAAAGGTAAAATCAACATAGTGGCTGATGCGTTATCTAGAAGACCTCATTTAAGCTCATTATGTGAACTTACTGCTGATTGGAAGAACATGTTGCTTGCTGATTATGCCAAAGATTAGTTTGCAACTAGCATTATGAAGGGTACTTTTCATGATGAAAGGTACAAGGTGGTTGAAGGGCTGATACACTACAAGGGTAGAATTTTTTTGGTGGCTGATTCTAAGCTCAAAAAGAAAATTTTGTTGACATTTCATGACATTCCACTTGCTGGTCATTAGGGATTCTTCAAGACATATAGGCAGATCTGGGAAAGATTTTCTTAGAAAGGGTTCAAAGGAGAAGTTCAACGTTACATTCAGGAGTGTCCTACTTGTCAGATGAACAAACGTGAGCATACACTACCAGCTGGTCTGCTGCAACCTCTTCCCATTCCCAATCAAAAGTGGGAAAACATCTCAATGGACTTCATCACTGGTTTACCCAAAGTTCAAGGAAGAGATTGTATCTATGTTGTAGTAGATAGATTGACAAAATTTGCTCATTTCTTTGCTATTACTAGCTCATTTTCAGCAACTCAAGTTGCAGATCTATTTTTTCATGAGGTGTTTAGATTGCATGGGTTGCCAAGAAACATTGTGAGTGATAGGGACAACAAGTTCCTAAGCACCTTTTGGAAAGAGGTCTTCAGAATGAGTGGTACAATGCTTACTCCAAGCACTAGTTATCACCCTCAAACTGATGGGCAAACAGAGATAGCGAACAAGTGGTTGGAAGGGTATTTGAGAAACTATGTGTCAGAACAGCAAAGAGCATGGGTGAAATGGCTTCACTTAGGCAAGTATTGCCACAATTCTTCCTTTCACATGTCAATAAGGATGTCACCTTTCATGGCTCTTTATGGTTCTGAGGCCCCTAGCTTTGCTGATTTGGTGTTTGGTGATAGCAAAGCCCCTCAAGCCAAGGATATGTTACAACAGAGTCAAGATATCTTGAAATCTTTGAAGAACAATCTGCAGATTGCACAGAATTAGCAAAAGATCTACGCTGATCAGTGGCGTGTTGAGAACTCTTTTGAGGTTGGAGATATGGTTTATCTTTGACTACAACCTTATAGACAATATACTCTAAAAAAGAGTGGAGCTCAGAAGCTCAAGCCTCACTTCTATGGACTGTTTAAGGTTATCAAAAAGGTGGGAGCAGTAGCTTATGAGTTGGAGCTACCTTCGAGTAGCAAAGTGCACAATGTCTTCCATGTGTCTCACCTCAAGAAGGCACTTGGATACAACGTTATTGCTTCATCACAGTTGCCACCTTTGGATGAAGAAGGACAGTTAGTTCTTATTCCTGAGGAGATTCTTGATTCTAGAGAGCGTTCTTTGAGGAAAAGAACAATCAGAGAGTATTTGGTGAAGTGGAAGAACTTGCCCATGGAGGATGCAACTTGGGAGAATGAGAAGATTCTGCAGCATCCAGGTTTGCAATTGCTTGAGGACAAGAAATCTTGGGGAGGGCGGACTGTAATGTCCCCTTCTCATGCTTGACTTCTTCTGTTGACCGTTGGCCTATTCTGGAGACTTGTAGGCTTCTTGGTGGTGAAAATTAGGGTTTCTTGGTTGATGGTTTGTGGTGCTCATGGATTCTTGATTGAACTGTAGATTCCTTCTGGGTTTTTCATGAGCTTTTTGGTGATGTGTTCTTCTTGGCATTCTGAGCACTTTCATGAATTTACTATTTTTAGTAAATTCTATTTCTGGGAGTGGTCCTGTTGGCTTCGGCACGGTTGGCTCTCATCTTCAAACATTTTAGTTGGTTTGATCAATCTCGACCTTGGGAAGCATTTTTGGTGAGATTTGTCCAGTTGATTTAAAATATTATATTCTAAAGTTATATTTTAATATTGTGACCCCCTTGGTCTAGTGAAAACAACTTAAGTTGTTCTTAAAAGGGGAACTTTGAGGGGTGGCGCCTCATGAAGGTATTTTTATATTTCCTTAAGGTTCAAAATCAACTGCTTGAAAAGGTATGCCCATCTTGGGTGAAAGATTATTTTAAATTAAAAGGTCAATTTGCATCAAGACAAAAGGGACGCCATCTTTGGAGGGAAAGGTGAAAATTCAAAATTTGAAAGTTAGGGTTTCTAGAAGCTTCTGGAAAGTCATCACAAGTTTATAAAAAGAGGTCTTGGTCTTCATTTTCACTATCCAACTTCTTGAGTAAAGTTATGCTACCGAAATGGTGAGAGGATTGCTTCGAGGAATGAATGCCTCCTAGCTAGGCTCAACTTCGTGCTTGTGAGACAACACCTAGTGGAGAGGTTTGCTTGTTTTGAGTGAATTTTGTAGTGAGGATTGCTTTGTTGTGAGTTAATGCATTTGTAGTTCAGTTATTTGCATTTTCATGTTATTTTCTAGAGTTGCTTAGAACATAGCTGACTGTAGTTTTCACTCATATTTCAAAAATACAAAAAGATTTCATTCTGGGTACTTCATATTCCAACTTGTCTAGGTAGGGCGCCATCCTCTGTCAAGTTTCATAATTTTTAAGCAAGTGCTGATTTTTCTAGAATAAAATCGCCCTTCTCAAGGGGTTGTACCTTTTGTACTTGCATTGGGATTTGTGTTAAATTAAATACTGTAGATTGGGTCTATTTTTTGGTTCTTACTTGGGCACCTTGGTCATAGAAAGTTATTGCATTTCATTTGGGGTCGTTTGGTTGAGAATTGAGGGAGCTGTGATCATTCAATTAAATTCTGTGTTGCTGGTTATTAGTTTCAGACCTTGTTACAGTCATATCAGTTTGTATTTAGGGTGGTTTTTTGAGTTGAGTTGGTGCTAGAAAGCTTTGGAAAATAGTTGAGGAAGACACATTTATTCTTACTATGATTAAAGAGCTCTAATTACTTGATATTGCGGGCATTCTTCAACATATTGTAAGCTGAACAGTAGTACTGTCAGCATCTTTATTATTCTTGCAATTTCAATTTTTGTAACCACCCACTGAATAAGTGGAAGAGGCTGGCTTGTCGCCTATTTACTTAATTTTCATTGTAATTTCATAAGTCTCCGCCATATGGTCGCCTCTTATCCATCATGGATTGAGTAGCACATACTTGGTGTTGAGTTAATTTTTAGTATTGCAATAGATAGGGATCCTCTGACCATATGCTCGTCATTCACTGATGCATTTCTTGGTTAGAGTTCTTATTTCAGCATTTCCTTTAAGATCCTCTGACCAATGCTCACGCCTTGCCCACATCGGGATCCTGATGTACATTCTGGTTAGAGCTGCTTTCAGCATCATTTTGGTTTATGAGCTAACCTTAACAGGTGCTTGTCAATTGTAACTTGCATTTGAAAAATCAAAAAAATTTGGCTCGGTATATTTCATAAATCCACTATGGTGTATGGTCACTACCTCATTTCCATGCAAAAACTTTAAGCACTTGTGAATGACTGATGTGACCATTTTCATTGAGCGAAGCCAAGGAATGCCTAGCCACAAATGAAATTGGTCAGATTGTGGAATAATAGAGAACGTTACCTTCAAAGTCTTAGGTCCTATGTGTAAAGGTAGTATAGTTGATCCAATTGTAGGGCATGAAAAACCATGATGTGTTTTGATCCATGCAATCAGTGGATTATAGTTATCTTGATATAGATCATGTAATACTAGAAATTCTTTTGTGATCACATTCTCACCACAAGCAAGATCTATTAATATCCCATTTGTAGGTTTATCATAGATTCTGCTAGTTATGTAGAGAGGACCATTAGGAAGCTTTTGTAGTATGTCTTTAGGGTATGTGTAGGATCATGATGGGCCAAAAAGTGGCAACATGATGAGTATGTGGCTAACGACCTTTTTTTTACCCAAAATTGATGAAATGAAAAGGTTTTTGAAGGAGATTCTCAGCTTTCCACCAATATAAATTATAATTTACTTTGAATTTAATTAATAATTATTATTTATTTTCTATTCAAATTACGACTAAAGTCCTGATTGATAGACTGATTGAAAAATAATTATAGCTTTCAAATGGTATCACATTTTTGAATCCAAAATATGTGTCACATTATATGCTTTGTATACTATAGGATTAAAAAAATAAAAATTGAATTTCATGTAGTTTTGACCAAGTTAAGGTGGTCAGACATACGTGCTTTTTATATTTTTTAAAAGTTGTAATAAAAAATTAATAATTAATTATTTACTTGAAAAAAATTACAAAAAAACATGCATCACATCAGGACATGAATCCTCTACTTATATCTAAAATATTATAACAAAGTATTATAATTTTATTGTGGTTAGGGTGGTCAAACAAACACCTATTTCTTATTTTTTCCCTAAAACTTAAGTACTACTGCATTGAAATTTGAAATTTTCACCAAATAGATTTTTATTTTTTAAACAAACCTAGTAGTTTAGAAACTACCTTCAAATTTCCACAAATTCTATTCTTACATATTTTCAAAATAATATAGATAACTTATTCAATTTTTTACATCAAGTTGCCTAACTCTGATTTTTCTAATTTTTTTGCCACTTAAGGGCCTATTTTTTCCATGATGATCCTACACATGCCCTTTAGCAGAAAAATTAATATCAAGAGATTGAGTGGTTTGGCCCTTGCGGGGGATAACTTCTATTGTAGCAACAAGTTTATCCATACGACTAGCTTGGGGAATAGGAGGAGATGTATCAGATTGTTTGTTGTGTGTATCAATAGTCATCACGTCAGGCTTGGTAGGTTCACTAGCCTTCATGAGCAAGGTAGCATGCTTAGGCATAGGGTTGGTGAAGATTTGGAGATTTTGATTAGGAGGTGCAAAAAAATTATTGCCTTGATCATTAACACCCATAATGGTTAATTCACCTAAATCAATGAGGTCTTGAACTAGATGTTTAAAACACTTGCAATGTTCGGTGTCATGGCCATTTTGACGATGAAAATGGCAGTAAGAGTTAGGCTTGAAGGTAGGAGGTAGGGGTTGATTAGGATCAAGTGGTTGAATAGATGGTAAGGTAAGCATGTGTTTTTGGATGAGTTGGTTCATTGTCTAATGGAGCGTGTTAGGGAAAGGGGTGAAATGTCTGTTTGGATCACCATAATGATAAGGCATGAATATTTTAGAGGTGGCCATTGAATTTTGAACTTATGAAGTTGGTTGTGGTTGGAGTGAAGAAGGTGAACTAAATTGTAAAAAACCTCAGTTATGTTTGAAGAAATTTTTTGTGTTGTTTTGGCATGGATTGTTATGTTCAGGTTTGTCAACTTGGTTAGAAGTGGATTTTGACTCACGATTTGAAATTGAATTTTGATAATCACATGAGGTTGTGAAAAAATGCATGAATGAAGGGAATTTCATCATGGTAAGTTTATCTTGGAGGTTGGTGTGAAAATTCTCAATAAACATCTTCTACAAATGTGCATCTAGAATTTGGACATCAACTTGAGCATATAAGGACTGATAACGGGAGATGAAATCTGTCACTTTTTCATCTGTGTTTTGTCTACATCTCATAAGGTCAACCATTGTCTTTTTAGGTGTCATGTGAACTTGAAAGTGATTAATGAAGGCTTCTACCAATTCATTAAATGAATGGATGGAATGATTAGGTAAGTTGGAAAACCATTCTAAGGCAATATCTTTCAAGGTCCTTGGAAAAAGAATTGCTAAAATTTTATCGTCAAGAAAAAACCACAACACAAGGCAGTAAAAGCATTGAAATGGTTTATAGGATCTCCTTTTCCTCCATATTTCTCAACCCTCAGCATTTCTATTCCTTGTGGCATCGGGGTACGTAATATTTCTAATGATAAGGGGCTACTATGAGTAAGATATGTGGTTGGAGTAGTTTGAGCTTGACTAATGGTGGCAAGTTGGTGTTGCATGGATGAAACAGTGTTAAGGAGTTGTGTCATGAAGGGATTAGGATAATGGGGTTGAGATGAAAGTGAAAATGGTGATGGAGTATAGGTGATGTTAGGGGAAGTGGAAGGAATAGTAAGTGGTGGGAAAGTGGTGGAAGGAGTTTGTAATGCCACAAAAGGAGTAGGAATGCTAGTGGAAATCGGGAAAGAAGTAGAAAAATAATTAGATTGATGTAGAGTTGTATGGACTTATGGATTGGTATAAGTTGGTATGGAAGATATGGTTGAAGGAGGAACTTGATATGCTCCTTGGGTGACAGGAATGTTTGTTGATGGAGTATTAGAAGAGGCATGTTTATTATAAATCTCGGCTTTTTTTTTTAGCATTTTCAAGCCATCATCACTTTCAATTAAGTGATGAAGGTTCTCAATAGTAGGTATAGTAGTGGTAGAAATGTTTTCAAGGGACAAGTCTTGTTGTAAATGTGCAAATTCCTCATGAATGTTAATAACCTTTTCTTGCGGGAGAGACTTGTTTTGATTGTGAGCATGCATAAGATGGAAAGGGGAAGGCATGGAAGTGGTATTGTCAGGGCCTAATGCACCGTTGTCCATACCAGGAGTAGGAGCTCATGAGATCCCAAGGTCCACAATGAAAATGCTATCATGGGATGCCATGAGTCTAAAACTTCTTCTCACTAAAGTATTATCAATGGGGTACCAAACTCTCATGCAAGTACCACAAGGAAAGGGTGAAATGGAATGAAAGCTAATATAAGGATGTAAAATGCCAATAATAGAAAAAATACTAACTGTAATAGAAGTGCAAATAGAAAAAACAAAAATTTATGAAAATGCCATAAACAATGGAAAATTAATGTCTAAAATATGCAGAGGGATTGATTCGCCCTAGTTGGTGAATGAGTCCCAAGAGGAATTTTTTTTTGTGTTTTTCAAAATTTTAAGAATGATTTAAATGTTTTTTAGAATACAAATACAGACACAAAATGCAAAGTTTCAATTTTTTCAATGAAATTGAATGCAAGAATGAAAACTAAATGAGTTTTTCACTAATGCAAAATGAAAGATCCTAGAATGCAATAACCAATCAATGTCCTAATTGAATGTCAATGCAAATGAAAAATAGGATGCAATATATGAATGCAATTAGAAGTTTAAAAATGTTCACGTCAAGTTCACCAAAATGTGACAGATTTTAGGAACCCAAAATGCTAGCTCTCTTTCCAAAAAATTTCACCTAGAAAGAGAGAGATTTAGGCTCCTAAAATGCTTATGCACATTCAAATTAGGATGTGTGCAATGCGAAATGATGTAAATGGAGTGATCTAAGTGATTCTAAACTATGAAATTGATAAAACAAGCATGCAAAATCTAAGAATTATGACTTGTTTGAAAACACATTGTATATTGTAATAATGAACTAGAAACTTAGTTAAATGAAAACATAATTTTTTGAGATTGAAAAGAGTGTACTTGGAGGAAAAATGAAGACACTGTAAGGTTTTTGAATGTCTCTAAAACTTCTGTTAATGACCACTGGGACTCATTCGCCAAGCATGGCGAATCAGTCCTACTTCTGCTAAAATGTTCCAGAAACCTATTTCTATCTGCTAGGAGTTGAAATCTGACAAAAAATATTTTTAGGCCTACAGGTGGGACTCATTCACCATGGGTGACGAATCAGTCCACCTATAGAAATTTGGAAAATTAGAGGAATATTTTGTGGAGTTAGATCTATACTTCTGCCTCCTACAAGTCTCCACTTCTGAAATTGCCAGAATCAGGTCTAAAAATGACTTCTTGTTGATGATCTTACTTGAATGATGAAGAGATGACTTGAGTGACTTTGCAACTTGATCTCCAATGATTCCTAACCCTCCAAGATTCCTAAATTTGCAAACAAACAAGACAAAAGAGAGATATGTTGAAGGTTAGGGCATGGGGGTTTGCCTTTGTCAAACCCTATTTAGGTAATTAAACTAAAATGATGAAATAAAGGAATGAAGCATGAAAAATGGAATAGATTACCTTGAAAATGATGATTTGATCTTGGATGTCTGCAACAAAACATGTAAAATCAGCCCCTTGCATGTTTTAGAATGCTACCTTAAAGGCCTCTAATGGAGAAACCTCAACTTCCTTAACTTGAAGTAAAAGATTGATGGATGAATAATGAATAATGGATATGAATTGAGTTATTAGATGTTGTTGGATGTAAAATGAGGATAAAAACACTTATTTATAGTCAATTGTTCCTTAGTACCCAATTATACTACATCGCAGGCTGACATGAAGTGAAAATAAACTTTAAATTTCACTTTTTCTCGCTCAAGGGTCAAAATGGGAGCTAGATAGGACTCATTCTCGAAGCATGGTGAATGGGTCCCACTTGGATGGGACTCATTCACCATGCCTAGAAAATGGGTCCCATAGGGGCCATTCTGACACCTACAAAGCTAAGGAGATAGGAAATAAGGTTTAAAATGCTATTTTTTCAAGTGTTTGATCTATTAAAGCCTTGATATGCACAATATGGGTAAAATAAGACTTATTAGTGATGATGTAAACATTGAATGGGTGATCCCAAAATACTGGTTTATAATTTTTGGCCAAACTGGACACACTTAAATTATTTTTTCTAACTAAATCTTCACTTTTGAGCACCTATAACAGCTCAACTGTGAGGAATTTGAAGATGATGCAAACTAGTGATTTGTGAAATTTTATCTGCAGATTCTAAATATATTTTTTCAAAAATTTGGAATCATATTGCACTTCTTTCTCCATCTCCTTCAAAAACTAGTTTTTTCAGTAAACTCCATTTTTAAGGATTGGTGCTCACTATATAACACATAATTTTTTTCCATGAAGGATAAAATTCTATTTATTTTTAATTTAGATTTGTGTCTACAATATCTAGTGCTTCAAATTGGTTTCATAGTTTTTTATTGAATATTTTTTCCTTAATCAAGTTTTGAAGTCTAACCAATTACAATTCAGACATAGGCGAACTATATAACACAGCTTTTTTTGTATGTATTGAAATTCAATTTTTTTTTTGTTGGATACAAGACTTCAATATCTGGTGCATTCATATTTTTTGATTTTCTTTTTATAATTTTCTATTTTTCCACATGTGTAGAACAAAGAGCTTGATTTTTGGTGAAAAACCTACATTCACAAGAAATAAAAAATAATTATAATAATAAAATTAAATTTATTTAAAATTATACTCTTCGGGAAGCTTATAATAAGGACTACATACTTACAAAAAATTAATTTCAAATGAATTCATTTGATCCCCCAAAAGGTAAATCAAAAGTAGTTTTTTATCAACATTTTCATAGGTGTAAAGGAGACTCTGTTATAGGTATGGTTTAAAACTAGTGGGGTTCTATCCAAGGGAGTTTGATCTAAGGTAGTTTGATCAAACCCTCTTCAATTCGAATGCTTTAAATGCAACTTTTTAAGGCTTAAATCATTATATTTTCTAAAAATATGTGATTTCAACAAAAATTAGAATCTCCCATAAATTGTAAACCAACTTTGTGGGATCAGCCGAATAGGACTTGGGACACATAAATCAATGTGAAAGTGTAATTAAGTGCACTTCACAACACTAAAATTAGGTCCACATAGCCTAGAAATGCACAAGAACCAATGTGAATGTGTAAGACACAATACAACACTAGTTTATCATTAAGTTTACATTAAGAAGCTTCTAGATTGATGTAATAATGTAATCAAATATGTTTTATAATATTGAATTAGGAAGAAATAAGTTAATTAAGTCTAGAAAAGCATGAAAGTCCTTTAGAAGACTTTACAACACCTTTACAAGATGTCATTAAAAGCAAGTTGTTTGATTTGCAAGGGTCCAAGACCTAGTGTGGACACATAAAATGCCTCACAACACTAGTTTAGGGCCTCATTAATCATTTATTAATCCCATGTCAAGCAAAGGATCCCTTTTTCGGTGGCACACATAGAAAGTTACCGACAAGTTGCAAATCAGGATTTCAAATCCAAAAATAAAGTGTTGAAGGAAGAGTAGAGATAGGAGAGTAGAATCAAGCCTTAACCCTCTGAAAAAGTTGAGTCGGACTAATACGCCACTTGTGGCGTATGAGTCTCCGTATAGGGATTTTTTTCCAGATTTTAGGAGATTCACACTCACCACTATTAGATTCTAGTTTTCGCACAAAAACCCTAGTTTGAGATTAGATCACCTAGACTAGCGTATGAATCCTAGTGAACATCAAATAGTAAGTTTTGAGAGTTTTCAAACTTTTTTGACCTCAGCACTCTTCTAGGTGCACCTCTGTTTATTTCCAATTTGATATTATGTATTTCAATTTCATTTCCTAGGTTATCTAGTTAGGTTTTGCATTTGATTAGTCTTTCCACGTCCTAGCTTGGTGGTTAACCCCTCTTTAATCTCTAATCAGTCCCTAGGACACCTATTACAAGATCTCTTTCCCCTACTTCATCATTGGATTGAAGTCTCTAGGGTTTCCTTGAATGAGAGTGAAGAAGATTATTGTTCTATGTCCTAAACCATAAGCAACGACAGTTTTTCACCTTTCGATTTGGGAATCTCCTTTCTATTATTTGGTAAAAATTACTTATGAAGTGAAGTATTTTCATTTAGATGGCACAATTTTTCATTTAATTTCCATTGCTTTATCAATTGAACATATCCAATTTTACAAAAAATTCAAGTAAGGTTTATGCTATCATGATATATGGTTATTCTAAATTGAATAGTTTAATATGGAAGTAAGTGAAAGTGTTGGAGGTCTAGCAGAAGTATAATCAGATACTAAAAGCATGATGCAAAATTCACAAAGAGAAATGATAGCTTGAAGACAAATCATCAACCTAAAGTCAAGATTGTATTCCACAATTTTATACATAAAAAATATTATTCTATGCATAAGATATTGTAAATTAAATTAATGTATCTTCTATGCATATATAAAATTGTACTCTAACATATTAATTTATATATAATTTTCTATCGGCGTAACCATTTCACCTCCTTTTGGTGCAAGTGCTAGTTTTTACAAATGTTGGGAGAGCCCTAGCAAAGAAAAAAAGAACTTGAAAGCCATTTGATGCATGTGTCACCTCCATAAAAAAAAAAAACTTATCACATACCCCAACAAACATAATATATATTTTGCCTATGAAAAAACAGAAATCAATAAAAAGAAGTTTAATAGACAAGGTGTTATATTTTCTATCAAACAAAACTTATCCTATATTTTATACAAATTAAAAACAAACATTACCAAACAAAAAATTAAAAACAAAAACCAATAATTAATTTAGGTTTTAATCGTTTTCCATACACTAAAATTCTTTAAAAAGTCATAACCTAAGTTTTCCCAAGTGCATGACCAAAAAGACAGACAAATACTTCATAACAAAACCATCAGTTTCCCTGCTGAAAGCAGGGTCTAAAAAGTAGCAATGAGTTTGTGTTACATCGAGGGTCAACACAATATTACGCAAATTCCATTCATCCACTACATCAATATAATGCAAACTTCAAATGAACTTCGCCGACTTGAAAATAGCTGTAAAATTTTTAATAGAATCCATTCCTCTTTTGGATGTTTCCAGGATAAGGGAGGGCCTGCATAAGGGATGATTTACATTTATACTTTCCAATGACCGGAGTTGTCACAAAAGATTTCTTTTACCTGATGAAAACTTATGGCTTATCAGGCCCCAGATGCCGAGGATACAAACAGAGACTTCATTGTCGTTACTCTAATACAAGATTCAAAAAGTATAAAATAATAGACAGATTACATATAATTTATAAACATTCTTTAAGTTTTTCCTTCTGATCCGTTATAGCATGTGGATGGCAATGTCAAATACGTAACTTTTCTATGAAATCTAGTTAAAAGAGGGTTGATGGTCCGTAAGCAATGCAGCCTGGTTTGACATGCGTCGCAAACGAAAACAGGCCTTGTATGGTCTCACATTGACCAAGTATTTGGTCTGCACTTGCGGTCACACAGTCTATTCAGCACCACAACAGCCGGTTTGATCGCCATATTTGCAGGACACCGATCCGCTCTGCAGGCGAACCGTTCCGTCTTCTTCTTTGTCTCTTCCCTTCAAGTAGGCCTTGTTATCCTGCTGCTCAACCCCAACTGACCTGTACCTCGAGGCGAAATGCGCTCAGAAAAAGTCCTAAAAACCGAGGCCGGATTCATAGAAATACGCCCCCATCTCTCCGATCTCGATACGTGCCCTGGATCACCAACAAAACCACCCGGCTTAGAGCACCAGGGTGGGGCGTTGGAACCTGATGGCTGGTGCGAATGATGCGCGCCTACAAAGCTGCAGTTCCTGTGCGTACCAGGCGTGAGACCCTCGGGCGTGGCGATGTACCACTCCGTCAGCTGCTCCATCTCCTTCCGCACCCTTACCAACGAGTACCCGATCATATCAAAGCCGGGAGCCACGTTCGTGGCATCGTCACTGGAAATATCTTCACGGAGGCTAACTTCGGCACCGTTGTCAATAACGACCGTCACCTCCTCGGCAGGTGCCTGCGGTCCAAGTAAACCGAAGTCTGTGGCCGTCGAAATGGAGTCGCCCTGGAGGGCAAGGCTCGTCCGACAGACCGGGCAAGAGGTGTGCGTGAAGAGCCACTTGTCGATACACTCTGGATGGAAAGCGTGGCCGCACATAGGAAGCAACCGCAGCATCTCGTCCTCCTCGAAGTCGCTGAGACAGACCGCGCAATCGGAGCACTTGGCCGGTCCTTTGAGGCCCTTCACTAGACTGTAGCTGAAAACGGGAAAGCTCTTGATGACCGCCCGCTCCAGACCGCGGGCCGCTTCCCAGTTGATGACCTCCATAAGATTATGATCGTTCCGGCGCTCTGCTCTGGTGTCCCAGTTGGTGCGTCGGCGTCGGGAGAAGATGGAGAAGAGGCACATGAATAAAAAGAAGCCAAATAGCGCGAGGAGGGTGAATGGTAGCGAAGGACTGAGCGGCCGCTTGTGATCACAGAAGCTACTGTTGGAATTATTCGTATCGTTGTTGGCTGCCAAAGTCACTACTTTAAATGGCGTGATAGACAACAGATTACTTCCCCCAGGGAACAACGCAGCGAATTTCACCATCTTGATGGAAACCACTAGTCTGCTTGCAGAAAACTGTAGGCGTCTAAATCATATGAATTTATTGCTGAAAATGGCCGATACAGACTTAGAGAGCCTGGCTTTTTCCGTCTACACGCTGTCTCCAACGAGGTCGCCGGGTATTACTTATAGGAGAAAACCACAGATCGTAGTTACCCAGATAAAGGAGACACATAGGCTTTGATTTTCGTATTCTGCACTGTCGTCCCCGGTGCTCCCTCCCCCATATACTATGCCAGGCGAAGACTTTAGAGAATACATCTGCATGATGAAGGTTTCGGTACATTCCGCAGCCATCTCCACAAACAAACAGCACGTTAGTATTAGGTGGAACTAATAAATATTTATTTATTAATATTCTCATAAATTACTTTAGTATGATAACGCAGTCCATAAATAAATGAAAGATTTTATATTATTCACGTGTTTATTTTACTTTTCAATATGAACCTAATCTGATATGAAGAATTGAAAGGTACCTTTTACTCTATTAAATATAATTTAAATATTAATTAAAATAAAATTAAGTAAAAATTATTTATATTTACAGCAGTGTGTATAATAGAAAAAGTAAGAGTATTTTATTTGAAATTAAGAGGTTGTTACTCTTTTGATCTAATATATTAGTTATTTAGGTTAAAGTTTATATTTATTTTAATGAATATTTTTGTTTGGTATGTATTGTATATTTTATATTTAGTAAATTTATGAAAGTTGTTTAAATGAATTCTCAATGTAGATATACTTCTGTTATAAAGGGACTTCATGAGTGCATTGAAATAGGACTTTAGGATTGAATTTGGAAGTAGGATATAGAGTATCCAAAATATTAAGCAAGGAACAAGGAAATTTTCAAATTTAATAAGGATAATGGATTTTTACTTTTACAAATAAAAAATAAAATAAGATAAATAGGAAGGAGTTTGTTGGAATGTTGTCTATTCATAAAAATACTATTTTACTTTGAAAAATAAAAACAATGAAGGAATATATATAATCTTGGTGGAGATACCAATAGATGAATCTTAAAAGAAAACTCTAATGAGGAAGAACATCTTTAGATAATAAAGAAAATTTAGAAAATGGATCTTCAAATTAAAGAAAGGGGATTTTATTAGGAAGTGGAGAGTGGAACAGAGCAAGTTGTCTCATCAAGTGAGGATGCTAGAGTGATGGAGGCTATATCCAATTTTAATGGTGTGGTTGCAAGTTCCTCTAAAGATCTGTTGTCTTTAGTAAATGTAGATTCTCTAAGTGATTATGGTGCTACAAAGAGAACACCAAGTCATCTATAAAGAATATAGTCACTTGAAATATTGTCACAAAAATAGTGGAGGAAGGAAGACAATGACTAAATTACTATATAGGCGCATCAAATACATAAGGAAAATACACACTTCAATGGAAAATCAATGAGGGAAGAATAAGAAGGGACTTCTTTGCAAATTTAGAAGTTGATTATTTTTCTTACAATATAAAGGATTTAGGTTCAACGTCTATGAAAAGAACTCTTAAAGGTAAGATTTTTAACTTGTAACTTGATATTACTTTTCTTCAAAAAACTTAAATTTTAGATGAAGATATGTTACAAATAGAAAATTTATCAAATAATCATAATAATTCTAAGATTGGATGCAATATTTTTAAGGATTAGTCTAGGGGTATTACCATAGGTTAGAATAGGATAAAATAGAATTTCATTAACAATGTGAAAGAAGATTCATGGTTATAATTTCTTTAGAATGAAAATTTTATACATATATTACAAATTCTTATGGTCTTAATCTTCTCTCATTTCCTAAGGAATATTGACAACAAACATGGTAGGATGGATCCTCTATTGGGCTAGAAAAAAATAGGTTTTTGGTGTTGACTTCAATTTAACCATAAGATTAGAGGTAAAATAAGGTGATTTTTATTTGTATTTAAAATGATTTAGTATGTGTTATGGAAGAAGGAAATTTCATTAACATAGTTCCCAAACACGACATCTTTATCCAAGAAATTTAAAGGTAAGTCTTTAATTATTGATAGATTAGATATATTTCTTATTAGTGATTTTTTTTTTGGGTCTGAATAATGAAGTTGAATCCTTAATCCTACAAATGGATAGATCTTAGCATGCTCATAACATACTAGAAATTTAGGGTTTTAAACATTCTAGATTTACCACTTCAAATTTAATCCTTTCCTATTAATATGAAACTATAATAATTCCAAGGAAATTCTTTAAACATGATGGAATGATTTTAATGTTAATTTTTTTAATATGTGCACATTTCATATAAAATTAAGGTATACTAAATGTAAGATAAAAGAGTAGAAAAGGAGGATCATGAATAATGAGAGTGAGATTAAATGGAAAATATGCAAACTTAGATTAGAAGTGATAAATACCTTGGACCAAAATGATTTAGAATGCAATTTAGAAAAGCTAAAGAAAATAATTTTCTTTAAATGGGAAATGTGAGAAAGATTAGAAGTGATAAATACCTTGGACCAAAATGATTTAGAATCCAATTTTAAAAAAGATGAAGAAAGTAAATTTCTTTCTATGTTAGAGTAAATATGGGAAGAGGAAAAAGTTATTGCTTATTAGACCTAAAGTTCTTTAGGTTAAGTATGTTGATGCTAGCTCTGAATTATTTCATAAAGTAGTGGTGGCACATCAATGAAGAAATATATTTTTAATAAGAAAAAGAGAAGATGAGGAGGATATCATGAAGCATAACTCATAAGAGAGGTTGTGAAGGATTAATTTTAGAATATTATTTATGAGGATGATTTTGATAAGAAGTTAACTAAGTTCGTCTTGCCTCTTATCTCTAGTCAAATGAATAATTGGAACTAAAGAGACATTGATGGAACATATTAAAACTAATAGTTTTCCTTTTGTCTTGAAAACTCACCCTATATGAATGATTGAACTAGGAGAAAAAAGTAATGGAGCATGCTATATTATTTGTTGTGATCTTATTTTATATAGTGGAATAATATATAATATTATGTAAGGTATTACCAAATATCAATTCCAAAATATTATAATTCTTGCGCCAATCCCAAAAGAATATGATTCTTATAAATTTGACAAGCTTAGCCCCATTTATTTTTATAAATTTTCATATAAAATGTTTCAAATAGTATGGCCATAAGATTCTATTATTGGATTCCTAATATTATTTTAGAGGAATAATGAGGAGTTATCAAAGGAAAGAAAATTCTTGATGTAATAATAATTTCTTAAGAAGTAATTCATTATATGTTAAGGACTAGAAGAAGAGTGATGATGGTTAAGATTAATTTTTCTACTTGTTATGATTGTATTAGAAAAAAACATTTCAATGGCTCTATATAAATTTTGTCTTTTATGAGTAATGAGATAACTATGTGAAAATGTGCATAAGTTTTGGCTCCTTTCTACTTTGGTTGATGGTGGACCTACTAGTTTTCTAAGACCATAAGAGGAATTGTTCAAGTTTGTTGTCAGTTTTCAAATTTGTATGCTATTATTGTGTCTTTTAAGCTATTTTCTTAAGAATGCTAAAGAAAAAGGTATAATATAATGTGTTCCAATTTTGTTCAATGTGCACAATTCTAGTCACTCCCCATTTATTATTGAATTTGTATTGATGGGTTACACTTTAGTGGAAGAAGCTAGAAATTTGAAAAAGGACTTAAAAATTATATTTGGCCATTAGGTTCAAAATTAATACAAAATATCTATTATTATTTTGTATAATTTCATCTCTTTGCATAATTGGATTTTTTTTAGATTTTTGGTTCTAATTCTAGGGTTTTGTTGAAAGAAAATTAAATTCTAGAATAGATTAAATTCATAAAAAAATTATCTCTCTTTAAACAAAATTAAATTTTGGAACATAATTCAATCATCCCAAGGATTCAATATTTAGGTCTTGACTATGTAATTTATTTTTTCTCAAGTTCATTGTGAAACTATTTTTACAAAGGGATTTATGCACTAGAATTGTAAGATAAGGTTAAATCTAGAAGAGATGCCTTAAACAAATATTTAATTATCTATGACATGATTAAATTTTAGACCTCCTTTCATCGTATACTGTGCAACATATATTGATGCTTTATACATTTAAATTTGGACTTTAAAATTTCAAAAAAATGATAAAAGATAAAGAGGGAAAATTCTTAATTGATCAAAATTATACTTCAATACAAGTAAGATTATAGTTGTGGAATAAATGTCACTTTGTAACTACGTAAATTTGAATATCAACAATGTAATATTTATGCTAACATTCCCCCTTATCATATTGTTCCTACAAATGTATCCTTGAAATCTTAGAATTGACTTTGCCAAGGGACCCCCATTAAGGCTTACATAAAAAAATGTGTTGATTACAAAATAGATATACATTCTTGAGAAGATCTTCCTTTGAAGAAACAATCCTAAATCAGTTGGAACTCCATCAAGTTTCCTAGTGACCCTCAAAATGGTGTTGCTTCAAGTTGAATTCTTGAATTCTTGGACTACTATTTTCCTGAATTCTCAAATTATTTAACAATAATCCATATTGAGCTTTGCAAACATAGGGCTCCATCAAGTTATCTCTTGACCCTCGTAAGGGTATAATTACCAATCACAATCTCATAAAATCACTAGAAAATAATCCATATTGAGTTCAACACAAAATCTCTTATTTGTCTCCTAAAAACAAGCTTCATAATATATGTATTCTTGAAATACATCAACACCACAAAGGAGAAGCAAGAAATAAAGAAAAAATGATTCTCATGCAAAGCACCATCTCAAAGTGGGAATCTAACTTGAGATGATGGAAATTTCTCCATCTTATGATGCCACCAACCTCCAATTTGACATTTGTTAGTCCTTACCATCCAAAACTAACACCAAAGGAAGTACTACAACCTCTGAAGGCCCAATCAACATGAAAAATAGAAGTATACCCCTTATTCTCCATGAGTAACAAGAACAATTATTTTTTATTCCCCAATAAAGGTCTCTAAAATCCCCATCAATGCAATACCTAAATGAAGACAAACCAAAAACACATGCACTACATGTGACCATTACAAAAAAAAATTGATATTTTCTTCAACAAATAATGCATCCAATCTCATCCATATATGATCGTTTATATCTCCAATCATAAAAAAAATAAAAATTCATAAAGCTTTCATGCCACCTTTAAATAAACTGATCTAAAAATGTTCAAATCATACACATCTAAAATTCCAAATAATAACTCTAGCTAGCTAAAATACACCACATCCTCTTTTATGCAACTATGAAAATAACACTACAGTATATTGTATACCATCAATATACACAAAATGGCATCATTCAGTTGCCATTGTTAAGAGTAATCGAACCACTCTAAGTGTCCTTCAACTTATTCATTCAAGAATAATGGTTCCATGTTGTGAGGTGAACAATAATCAACAAATTTCCATTCATGGTGGAAGTAGAAAGCTAGAGAAACCATAGAAATGAGAATATATAATTTAGCAAAATTAAAGTAATTTCCAAATCTTGGATGGATATACATGGGTATGTGTGGGATCATGATGGGCCAAAAATTGGCAATATGATGGGTATTTGTAGGGTATGTGGCTGACGACTTTTTTTTACCCAAAATTGATGAAATGAAAAGGGTTTCTAAAGGAGATTATCAAATTTCCACCAATATAAATTATGCTTTACTTTGAATTTAATAAATAATTATTATTCATTTTCTATTTGAATTACGACTAAATTCTCGATTGATAGGCTAATTGAAAACATCTATAGCTTTTAAACGTTATCACATTTTTTGAATCTGAAACATGCGTCACATTCTATGCTTCACATTCTATAGGATTAAAAAGAAAATTGAATTTCATGAAGTTTTGACCAAGTTATATAAGGTGGTCAAACATACAAGTTTTTATATTTTTTAAAAGTTTTAATAAAAAATTCATAATTAATTATTTACTTAGAAAAAATTATAAAAAAATATGCATCACATCTAGACATGAGTCATCTACTTATGTCTAAAATATTATAAAAAATAATAATCATTTTATTGTGGTTAGGGTGGTTAGACAGACACCTACTTCTTATTTTTTCCCTGAAATTTAAGTACTACTGCATTGAAATTAAAAAATTTCACCAAATAGATTTTTTTTAAAAAATAAATAAACCTAGCAGTTTAGAAACTACATTCAATTTTCTACAAATTCTATTCTTACATATTTTTGAAATAATATAGATAACTTACTCAAATTTTTACATCAAATTGCCTAACTCTGATTTTTATGAATTTTTTGCCACTTAAGGGCTTATTTTTTCCATGATGATCCTGCACATACCCACATCCCCATTGTGTGATATAAAATTGTGATTACAAGTAGTGGAGTGACACTTTCTCCTTTCTATGCCCATGCCACAGGAACCAAATATTAGATCTCCATTACAAGATAACTTCTATACCCTATATCTTGTGCCAATCAAACCATGTCTAAACCCTACCTTGCATGCAGTAAACTATGTTATTTCTATGTGAATTGGTAGCATTCATAAATGCATTTCTTCTTATGACTTCAACTTCAAATAAATAGTAGATAATTTTTAAATTTTTCTAATCTCTTCATCATGCCTGGATTGAACATGGGACAACTCCTACATACTAGTCTTTCCTCGATCCCCAAATTGAAAAACATAAGCACAAGTGTTGGCATAATTGAATATTTAATTACACTTTATTAAGTTTTCTTAGGTCCTAATTAGGTTTTCCTCTTAGGTATTTTTACCTTGCTCTATAAAAGCAAGTTGTCTCATGTAATTCATTATCCCCAATAATATTATTTACATCATTTTTATGCAAATTTCTCTTGCATGTTTGATTTTCTCCTTATAGAAGGCTAATCTACATTTTGCAGGTGATCTTGGTTTTATTGAGTTTATTGAAAACTCTAACATGGTATCAAAGCCTTGATCTTCAAACGCCTTCTTGGATCTAGGAGAAATTAGACCAAGAACTTTTT
>VDFB02143138.1:0-18297 GCA_007258455.2 Sequoia sempervirens | reverse complement strand
ACTCTCACATGAGGCCAAGAGCCTAATCAGTTGGTATGGATTCTGGTTCATTCAATATCCTAAATTCACTTACATCAGGATCCAAGGATTCTCAGGAAATCCTTACAGACTGCCCATCTATCCGACCAACAAGATGGTATTGCTGGAAGTGCTGAGGCAATTAGAGGCGTATCAGAATATTCAAAGGCCAATACAGAAAGCGGCTGTCACCTTTCCTTTTTTTATCGGCAATATGGAGGAGTCATGTCCGACGGCACAAGCAGCAGAGGTTGCTCGACTGGAGATACAACAATATCCATTCATATCATACAAATCCAGGAACAATTTTGATCCACTCCATCACATCAGAACTGTGGACGGAGAGAGGTACAAACATCGGGTTGACTTAGAGGACTTCTGGGCTAACGCAGCAGATGAATACGACGTAAGGAGGAGGTTGTGGTCAAGATTGCCATTAAGCATGATAAGGGCAACAGAGCTCTTCAAAATACCTGATCAACTACAGGATGATGGAATATACTTGCAGCCGGGCTTCAATGAGAAGGAGCCACTTCCCCCTGTAAGATGGTTTGAACCTGAGATGGGTGACCTAGCAACTTTCATGCGACCTGTTTTCAAGTATTCTCAGTGGTGGATAGATCGGCAGGTAGAAATTTTAAGACAGAGAAATGTGCAATTCACCTACGAATTGATGGGCGATACAGAGTCCTGTTCTTCAAATGCTGGTGCCTCTCGTGGAGATGGACAAACAGATGCTGCCAACTTGAAGAAGAGAAAAGAAATTGGCAAATCTACAAGACAAGACAAGGATAAAATGCTAGATGAAGGGCCTTCTCGAAAGAAGCACAAGTCTAAACCTCTTCAGTCGGCCACTTCCAGAAATATAGAAGAAATACTCGCCATGGATAAAGAGTCTTTCGAAAATGCTAGGATCCCTTCTCCAGTCGAAAATGTGGAGCCAATACAAGTAGAAGATGATGGTCAACCTTCTCCAGCAAGCACAGAGATTCTAGAATCAGATAATGATACAGATATTATGGATGGAGAATTCGAGGAAGGAATGATTTCCGCCCTCAAAGGAATCCAAGATGACCCATCCGTCCAAGAAATTCAGGGTATGCAATTGGTCCAAGAAGTTCAAAATATGCCAAAGATTCAGGGAGAGCAGGAAGTGCAGGAAATACAAGACGTCCAAGATCAACAGGAGGACAAAATTGAGCAGCCAACAATCCCAGAGTGGCTGAAAGAAAGATTGAAAAGAAAGGCGCCAACAGAGGTTCCTGAGGAGGACAATGACATGGATTTCTTGGCAAGGCTAGAACAAGTCGCACCAAGGAAGAAGGCCAAGAAATTCTCTACCATCCAGAGAGATGAGGTTGGCAACCGCATAGTACAAATTGCAATACCTACTACCGACAAGTTCCAAGATGAAATTGCTCCTGATGAATATGCTATCACAACCATCGACATGGGTCCTACAACAAAAGGGCAAGAGGTCGAGGACTTGGACAATTCCGTGGCTACAATCAAGTCCAGGTTGGAAAAAGAAGTTGCCAAGAAAAAAGAGTATAAGAAAGAAATTCAGCGCCTAAAAGATTACATCCAGCACTTGACCAAGCCACTAAATGAAGATGACCAAGCAGCGCTTCCACCCCCAAATTCTTCACAAGAATCAGGTGCAAATTTTGAAGAAGAGCTGACTACGACAAGGGAGGCTAAGGACTGGATGGCTGGAAGGAAAGAAGAGGCGTTGGCGTTTGCAGAAAAGTTGGCACAAGTAAATGAGCAGGCTTCCTTTATGCTATCACGAGTTGCAGACCTTGCAGAATTATGGAGTAGTCTCGAAGATATTCAAAGTAGGATCATCCCATGTATTCGGGAACTGAAGGGCATCTCAAAGCAAAGATTGATTGAAGATAAGGTTATTGAAGCTGGAGCGGCATATGATTTTAATGGATGGTATTATGCTTTGATCTCAAGAAGAGGAGTCCTCGAAAAAGTGAAGCAAGATGGTGGCAGAGTTGAAGAACAAGCAAAAGAAATTCAGAGTAAAATTTACCAAATGGCTGCAGATATGCTCGACAAGGATGCTATCCGAAGGAAACACTTGCGGCCAAAGGATTTAAAAGAACAAGTACAAAAAATTTTCCCCACCATCAGGCCAATCATGAAAGAAAACTTCACCAAAGTATTCAACTTCATGGCCATCAGGAATTCTTTCTTACTGCAGGAACCAGCATGGGTGACTATTTTTGCAAAGTGTGCTGAGAGCTTGGATTTGCTGAAGTACAATGTCAACGTGCTGCCCGACATTGCCATGGAAGAGGTCGGCTTGATCGTGTCCAGATTTGCCGAATGCAAGGCCGCACAAGTGGATAAGGATGCCACTCCAGATGTCTAGAGTTCTCTTCAGTTAACTGATTGAGGTTTTGGAAACCCTAATTAGGGTTTAGTTCTGTTTAATCTGGGCCTTTGATCCTGAATCAATCTCGGCCGTGCATTGTAATTCTGAAAAATTATATAAACCCCCCCCTCTCTCATTTTTCATTAGAAATTAGAGATTAGAAGATTAGAAGATCAGATAGAGGAGATTAAGAAGTTAGAGCAGATTCAAGATAGTTAGATTGTAGAAATAAAGAGAGAGTTTTTATGAGATTGTTGTGAAAACACTACTTGATAATGAAGTTCAAATGCATGAGGTGCCTTGAATACTTGATTGTCGAATAGTTGCATGGTCGCATATTTTCTTTCTCGCTTAGTAAATTTGAATTATAATGTATGTTAGAAGAATGATAGATTGATAACGGAGATTAGTGAAACCGAGCTCATACTTTCTTTGAGTGGATGATTTTCACTCAATGTGCAAAGTTAGACTGAGCTTTATCGTGGATGCTTAACTTCTGTTTGGATAATTATTGTTCGATTTGATGGTAATTATTTATTACGTGAAAATCACAAGCACATTCCCAGAAGATTGCACTTGCTTTGTGTAGTTGTCGTTTAACGTGGCGAAACAGAGTATTGTTTATTTGGTTTCATTTAGTCTTCGTCTTCTCTTGATTTCTTAGGAATAGCATAGGATCTCTAAAACCCTTAATCTTTTTACCTTTTTTTAAAATCAGAAAATCCAAAATGATACTGCATTTATGTTTCCGCTTTTCCGAGTAACTTGCAAAATCTTAATTGTGCCCACAGCAAATCACATCCATACCACAGAGCCTATCCGCATTCATCTTAAACATTGGAATTACCATATGATCTTACTAGCAATCTTAGCATACAAGGTAGTTTTTCAAGAGAGAATAGAGCGTTTGTGACACTTTGTTCTAAAATGTTTGTTGTGTCATAAAACACACATCAACGGATAATACATTTTGACCCAGCCATGCAGCTCATCCGCTTGTGAGCGTAATTGGAGTGTTTTTGAACACATACATTCCAAGAAACGCAACCGCTTAACACAAAAACGGATGAATGACTTGGTGTTTGTTCACCACAACCTCCGCCTGAAGCTAAAGAAAGCTCAAGGTGAGACTTTTAATACGCTTGCAATCAATTTCAATTGTTGTCATTGTGTTTTCACTTGTAGAGCAAAGACTAATTTCTACATGGACAAAAACAGGAACTATTGAGGAAGATGCCCCAATTGACCTCGACGAGATTGATCCTGAGTCTGAGTGGATTGCTGCATCTGATGATGATGTTCTTGAGGATGAATTTGAATATTGTCTTGAGCCTAATGATGTAGATATCATGGCGGAGGCCAACGTGCCTCTTGATATACTTGAAGAAGCTCAATGGGCAACTGGTCACCTAGCAGCCTCAACATCAGGAGCGGGAGCTTCTGCCCTCTAGCACGTCATTTGCTACAATTGATTTTTTTGGAACTTTGTACTTAGTTTATAGGTTTACTTTGTACAAAGTCACAAACTATATTGTAATAGACATTTTGACAACTGTCACCATCTGATATTTATGCAGTTGTAGTATGTTTTGTGCAATGTAATCACTAATCAGTGATATGAGTATAACCAACGAAAATCTATTTTCTATAATTCATGGATTGAACTCTATATTTTATTTGCTCTCAATGTCTGTATGCTACGGAAATGCCATTAAATTTAAAAAAAAATTACTTTCTGACTGTTTTTCTTCAACTTTTTGCCCTTTTTTGTAAATCCGATTTTTTCCCCATTTTTTCAAGAAATCCTGAACTTTTGGTTTGCCGATTTATTCCCCAAATGATTAATGCTGCTATGGTTCATAGTACTTAGGTAGACTTTTCAGGGTGATCACGACCATGTCTTCTTCCTCCATTTTCCGACCAATAGCCTCCAATTGATTTCAGATCTCTTGGATTTTGTTCAAGTGCGCCTGCAAAGTTGTCTTCTCATCCATCATAATAGAAAACAACATATTTTTCAAGAAGAACGAATAGCTTTTGTCGGAAGTCTCATGCAAACCCTTTAGATGGTCCCAAATCTCCTTTGCTGATTTTCCAAGCGGAATCTTAGGTAGCTGATCATTTGTAACTGAAAGTTTAATGAGCATCATCGCTTCACGATTATGCTCATCAAACTTCTCCTAATCCTTATGCGCCGTTGTGGGACGAGTAGTGTTGCCTAGAATCATTTGATCAAGACAGCAATATTCAAAGATTGTCATCATTCGCTGCTTCTAGGTATTATAATTTTTGCCGTTGAAGCATTGATTGCCTTCCAACATAATGTTGGTCAAAGAAGCCATCTTCGTGTTTTTCGAGGCATGAAAAATGAGGTACTGAGAAGAGGATGATGCACGAAACCCAAGGTATGAGTTCGAATACACTAAGGCAGGTTTAGGCACAAAAAATAATGCAAATTCATTGGCACAAAATACGAGGCACTGAAAACGATGCACCCAGAAAAATCCAAAGGCAACCCAAAAAAGTACTTGAAAAACCCACAAAGAATCTGCAATCGACTTTTTTTTTGACTTTAGATGATGGGTCAAAACCCTAGCCGAACTTTCAGAAACCCTAGGCGGCCATGAAAACATAGAAAGATAACCAGAGATCAAGAAATCGCGGTTTGCTAGGTTAGAAACTGCGTCTAGGAGATTTAGAACCAAATCGCGAACAAATTCTTTTTGGAATCGTGATCAAAATGAGCAAAAATCATGCCCAAAAATGCAGAAAAATGCGTCTAGAACAGGTGAATAGCGCAGGTAGGAGATTTGACCAAAAAATACAGAGATTCGCGTCCAAAATAATGACGAAACGTGATCTTTTCTTCTTCCATCAAAACTTTGCAGCCGTTAGCAAGGATCGAAGCACGATCAAAAGACATGAGAAAAAAAATCTTGTCGCTAGCTTTGCAAAGAAATGTGGGTCATGGGCACAAACAAAGATTCTTGCGGAATACAAAGACATCTTCACGACTTCGCGTGATGCAAACAGGTCGTGTTGCACGAAATACCCATGAATAATGACGACCGACCACGAATTAGTCTTGGGATTCAAAGCAACCCTCAAAAAAACGATTTGTAGGCTTAGCAAGAGCAAATTCGAAAATGACTAAAATTTTTCAGAGACTAGAAAATTCCCGCCTGAAATTTTCTTGATTTATTTTTTGAATTTTTAAGAGGCTCTGATATCATATTACACAAAGTAATTGGTAAAAACTTGATGTATTTACAATGAGCATGTGCTCAATAAATAGTTTACAAAATGTACAAAGAAGGCAAGTTTCTAAAATAGAAACTGTAGAAGATCGTAAACACGATCTTACCAAAATATTTACAAGCAGTTACATAATTGACCATTAAATAAAAATAGCATAAAATAATATTCTAATAAAATAAGCATCAATGTAAGATTTTTGTTAGGTTTTTTCAATTTTTTATATAAAGCAGAATATTTTTGGTTCTGTGATTGGAGTAGTTTTCTTGATCTGAATTGGGTGTGCGGTTTTTTTAATGCTTTGAAATGGGTATGATTGCTTGTTTGCTTTGAATGAAGAATATGGTTATTTTTCTTTATTTTTAAATAAGAGTGGAAGAAGAAGTGCACGAGACATCTGAAAAGAAAGAGGTGAAAGATGAGACAAAGATCTAAGTAAGCCAAGGAGTAGTTAGAATGGTATGGGGTCATTGGGTGTAGTCGAAATTAATTGATTATGTAGTTAAGAATGGATGTTGCTTCTCATAGAGGGGAGCCTCAGTCTATTTTATCAGATTTTTGTCTATTTAGGGGTTGAGTTATATTGTGTACATTTTACTGCAGAAGTAGATCAGATTGCTTTATACAACAAGATGTCCATGTGTTGTCCTTTTTAGTAGATTTTATGCCTTAGACTATACTTTGAGGATGTATGTTTATTAATTTATAGATAATATATATGGGGGTTCTATAGGGCCCCTGCCCAGGAAAAAACAACGTTTTTACAATACAACATTAACAGCAATAGCACATAACTAAAACACAAATTTTAAAAATAGAAATATTGAAAGGATGTAAGGTGTGTGGAAAGGCTTCCTACACTAATCTAAGGAGGAGAGTAATGTTCAAAATTTTCAATCTTTACAACTGCACAAAATAGAAACACATATAAACATAAAATAAACAATATACCATAACACAAATGTTCATGAGGAAAATCCTTTTGGGAGAAAATTGCCACACTCCAAAGCTGTGTTGGCATTAAGTTGTCATTCATGTAAAAAGGGCATCACAAGGATGTCAAAAGGGAGATTGTGGCCAACCATGATGTCATTGATGTCAAGTGGTCTTGCTTAGAATGATGCATTTGAAGTTGCAGTGCAAGCCCTGAAGAGTTGCAAAAGTTCAGGCCCCGGGCCTCGGGCTTACCTTATACTACTTGCAAGAAGAAAGAAAAGAGTTAGAGTGTTTGAGCTGAGTTTGAAAATTGTCGGACATTAGGCTTTGGCAAGTTGCTTTACGCCTTACCTTGCCAGACATTGAAGGTCGGTGATAAGTCTTATGACTTATTAGAAACTGAAGGAAGGAGTATGAAGAAATCCCGAGAGCCGATACTTGATAGGGTTATGACAGCAGGTGTCAGAGATTAGCATGAAGCCTTGTGTCTTATTGAAAATTATGAGAAAGGGAAAGAAGAAAGCATGAGGGCCGACACCTGAAGAGTTAATTCAGCCAACACTTGCGGAGGAAGTGTTTGAAGAGCACATAGGAAATACTAAGAGGGGGGTGGGGTAGAGGGAGGGGTTGAATCAGTATTTCAAAAACTTTAAAACTTAAAACCACATGAATCTAAAATCAAAATAGTAAGAACATTCATGAACAAGATAAACACCGAGATTACATGGTAAACCCTTTCGGGTAAAAAACCATGGCAAAATATTGTTTTTATTACTCCAAAGGGTACCAACCTTGTTTACTTAAGTGAGCACCAACTTTCTAACAACACCAACTCTCCCTCGAAGCACCAAGTCTCAGTAAACTGAAGCACCAACTCTAGTGTTGCTGAAGCACCAACTTCACACTTCGAATACCAAACTCCATATACATAAACAGTTGCTTAAGAAACAACACTTCTAAAACACTTTATCTTCCTCATAACTCCAAAACAAAGCTGTAGGTTTTTGCCCCTGTCCTTTAACACCTTCCAAAACTCACTCAGATTTCTACATTATGCAGAAACAACCACTTCACTTATGCACTAGCAAATCTGACAATGGATTCCAATACGTGGCCTCCTGTATCAATATTTGTGCACCAAACTTCACTCACAGGCAAACATAATTGACTTTGTCTCATCCAACAATAGAGACTATCTAAAATAGCACGATATACATGATTAATCTCTTGCACACACACACATAGACTTGTAAGATGCATATCAATAAATTTGAGCCCATCACCCATGTCCATGGACTCAGCTATGAATTTTCTTCACACTCCATAATAAATACGACTTTTTAACATAGGAAGTTCGTTGACTGTATATTCTTCTACTTCTCTCACCACTACACTCCTCACAGTGCTGTGTGTCGATACACATTGTTCTCTCTAGCCATTCAAAAAGGGTATCTCCTCAAAATGCATACTCAGCCTCGCTGATTGCCAAAAAATAGAGCACATCTTGAAACAATTCCAACGCTCTCTCACACATAGTTGACCAAAAAGGATAGACAATTATGAAGTTCTTATAGAGGCTTTGTAAGATGCTTGCCTAGAAATTTATATATTACCAATAAAATGCTTGCCTAGAAATTTATAAAAAAAATGACTAAAGAGTTGCAATAACAAACAAAATATCTAGATATAGGTTTCTCACTGTAATAATAAATACTGCCACAGTGTTTTCATAATAAATAACTGGATACAAAATACAAAGTAATGCTCCACCAGTAGTGTATCGGGCCAACTCACATAATTCGAATGAAGTGCAATTATTGACGACTTGATCTTGATATTGATGAAGGTTGGCGAACCCTCGATCCTATCTTGCACAATGCAAAACTTTGTAGATGATATCAATCTGGACGCCTCGTCTATGTTTGGTGACGCTTTAGGGAGGATGTTGCACAGTCAGATTTGTCGATTGCCTTAACCGACGGCGTTGGGATGGCTTCAACTGGTAGTCCAAATCCCAAATCCCGTCCCTGCTTCCATGGCCCATGCAATCTGTTTGGCAGAATAGTGATGATCAAAGGAGTTCACATTACTTCATTATAATTCTTTGTGTTGCGCCCAACTCAATAGAATTATGAAGCATGGGAAGTATCTTATAACGTGCCTCCAAGCTTTAGACCTCGTGTCCAGAACTAAGGCTCGACCACGACATTTATCCAACTTATGTAATACTTCAAGAATGTAAACATTGTGTATCCAAAAATGAAAAGAACTTTTATCTAGCTTATTGGTGTGTGCTCCCCTTGCGCTATGACTTTGAGTTGCATTTGTAATGATGATTAATGAGATCAAAAAGTGCGAATGAATCCAAGTAGATAAGGCACGAAATCTAGCGAAGACTACATCTCATCAGTCCAGGCACGTTGTAGAGGTTTCCATCCCTACAGTACTAGCGCATTCCTTGCCTTATTCCATGATGATCAAAAAGAACAATGATCTCCAATAAATAGACAACTCAGATGCTAGTTGGAACAAGTCGGCCACAAGAAAATAAAATTCTTATATTATATTTTGACGCCTAGACTCAAATGAATCGGCTAGACTAAATAAATTTTAATATTATTTATTAATAATTTAAATTTAACTAATATTATAGTAGTGTTAAGAAACACTTTTTCTTAATTGTTCCTTTTGATTTAGCTTGGAAAATTTGGGACATTACGGGCTTCATGACTCTACACTCCAGAGTCTATATTACAAACCACCCTACTCATGCCATAGTGACTTGAAGGATTTTTTTAAAACAAAAAGTCTTAGGCCGCACACCAGAAATAGAAGATAACAATAGAATTTTGAAATAGCCATGATAGCGTGTGAATGAACACGTCCCTACACAAAATCCAACTCCAACGACCAAGGAAGAACGCGATAGATTTTTCACATTAAAACAAAAGGATAATGTTTACTATAGAATAATGTTCCTTTCTCATGCTTGCCAAACCAATATCTCCATAAAACTCTCGTCCAATAAAAAATTGACCTCAACACATTGTGACCATTTCTGTATTTGCAATGATTGGTAGGGAATAAAAAAAGAAACTGACAAATATCAGAAGATAATAATTAAGACGTTACAAGCTTAAATGAGCAGTTGTCGTTGACAAAGGAGACTAATAAATAAGATGTTATTGTTTTCAAATAGCTGCCTACACTAAATTTTCGTTGGAAGCAATTGTTTATCTTTTCATCAGGAAACCTGCCTATATATATATATATATATATATATTAACCTAAGTTGCCGGTTCGGGTACAGGTATGGGCACGGGTATGCCAGTACGATGATTTTTTTTCCTTGAAATACGGTACGTTTGGGTATTTTATATATATACAATTAAAAATATTAAATATACAAAATTGTAAATACATTTGATAGTATGAACTATGAGTCTATGATACTTCATCAATCATCAATCATCATTAATTCTAAAATCATTGATCAATGCTAGTGATAAACTACAAGCCTATAAACTTATATTTATAAAGATAAATCATAAATGCCAATTGATAGTTCAAAATTCCAATAAATATGCCATACTCATATATTAATAATAAATATCATATATGTCTCTCTAGTCATGATTCAAATGAAGATCATTACAATTATTCATCAATCATCGAAAGGTTCTAGATCATCATCATTTGGTTCGACATTATTTGAACCACAAGCAAATGCATTTTGCCAGTGCCACTGGTAGTAGCTACATCATGTGAAAGAGTCTCAACATCATCATCATCATCATCATCATCTATAGTGACTCTAGCAAGCTTTGCAATAGATGCATCCAAGTTGGCACACTCAGGGGCCATGTCCCAATTCTTCATTGAACCATCCTTGTACTCATCTTGCTTATGTGATAGAAGATGCAAGTTGGAATGGACATAAACCAAGTCTTCTGCTTTTTTTGCAGCCAACCGGTTACGCTTCACTGAGTGGATATAGGAGTATGTACTCCAATTTCGTTTAGCCAAAGAAGAACTTGCAACTTGTTGAAATTGGAGAGAAAACCAAAATAACTTAGAAATAAAAAATGCAAAATAAATTAAAGAATGGTAAGTAGTAGTACTAAACTTAAAGTCTACAATACAAATGTTAAATAAAAAAAATTAAAAAATAAAAATTACTTGTGATAGAATCTTGATTGCAAGAGGTTGGAGGAACATAAAATCTTGCCCATGGAGGTACCACCATGTACGAGCATCTACTGTGTATTGGTCTTGAATAGCACAAAGACTATGATTCCGTCCTGAGATGAACAAGCCAAACTCTTTCCTAACATTTTCCACCACTTCTGGATCTACGAAGAGTCTTTTGAATGCTCGCTTGTACCCATTAGCAACTTCACTATCTCTATATGGTGGAGTTCTCCTGGCAAAGCAAGTATCTGTGAACTATAGTATTTGGGAGATAATGCATATGCAAGGAGATGCAATGGTGTGTTCATCTTGTCCCAACGGTGGTGAATGATTTTTTCAACTCTATGAAAAAATGTTTCTTGGGGGTCATTCTCTTTTTTTGCTATTATCACCTTTATTTTTTCTATCATGGAGTCAATACCATCATAGATTTCCCCCAAACATGGTCGATTTGTATCAGCAAACTTCATCATACTCATGATAGGCTTGGTGAATCTCAACACATAGGCCACACGATCCCACCAAATGTCATCTAGGATCAATGAATTGACCTTTTGGGCCCTCTCTGAACTTGATGTTTTCCAAATACTCCATTGGTTGCTAATAACCATGGCACCCAATGCCTCTCGCACCTTCACAAGTCGTCTCAAAACGATTGTGTGATGCAAATTGGGTCTCAGCAACCTAGGATCATGTATAACATAAGTTAATAATAATAACACATTAAAATATAAATCCATAAAATTAAAAAAATAAATTACATAATTTATAATTAAATTAAATTTACCTTCAATAATTCCAATCTCGAGAAAGTCCTGAAGATGCTTTGTGACATATGGTGGTTTGTCACAAAAATTTGGATCTCCTTAGCCTCTTGGTATATATCTTTCACCCATTCTATTTGAGTGCCAATTGCTTGCATCACCAAGTTAAGGGAGTGTATAGTGCATGGTGTCCAAAAAATGTGTTCATACCTTTGCTCAACCAAAATACCTGCAGCCTTGCAATTTTTTGCATTGTCTATAATGACTTGAACAACATTTTCTGGACCCACCATCTCTATGGACTCAACGAGGATTTTTGAAATGAATTTTGCATCCTTGATTTACCCCTCACAATCAACTGCCTTAAAAAACATAGCCTCTTTTGGGGACACTACAATAACATTTATCAAAGGTCGGTTTTTGCAATCCTTCCATCCATCGGAAACAATAGGCATTCATGTTTCAACCCAAGAATCCCTAATTGGTTTGAGTGATGTCTCTACATGATTTTTTTTTTACTAATAAGGTGGTGCACACTTTTTCATACACATGAGATTTGAAACCTGAAGGTGCAGTATTGATTGCCTCCACCATTTCACGCCAATATGGTGATCTCACCAAGTTGAAAGGAAGACCATTGGCATAAATGCAACGTGCAATTTTTTCCTCTGTGATGTCTCTTGCTTCATTTTGAAATGCCCTATCCAATGGACCTCTTTTGCAGGAAGAAATGGGGTCTTCTACTTGGATAGAGGGTGTCTCCAAGAAAGGATGTTCAGAGACTGCTGCTGAATTTGCAAGCAAAGTCATTGATTTTTTCTTTGCTAAAGGATGGTTTCTTAATTTTGTTCTTTCAGCCATAGCATCAACATCTTCTTGTTCAACAATGTATTTCATAATTTTATCCTTTGACAACCCCTGCTTATTTGGCCCTCCACATACTCTAATCCCTTGCCCACCCTGTCCACAAAGGTGAAATCTCACTCGACTATATGAGCTCTTAAATTGGATTTTACACTCGTCACAAATCCAAACAAATGCCCCACCTCCTGGAAGCTGTTCAACCATCGTAGTATGATGCCATAAAGGAGATGCTGCATCAATTTTAAACTTTTGGTTTTTACCAGCAGTAACACCCACTGAACTTGAACTTGTAGCCATTTGAACTTTGATTTTGTTGTTATAAGAAATATAAAGTATTGAAACAAATTACAAAATGAAAACCAAAACACATTGAAACAAATAGCAAATCTTATTTCTTTTTTCTAAAAAAAATTTGAACAAAAAAAAATGAAAAAAATCTTCAAAAACTTGAAAGAATCCATCATAAACTTGAAAAAATGAGTTAAAATGCATACCTTAGGTGATTAGATCTCCTTTGTGCAAGCTATCCTCACTTTCTTTTGCACTTGATCAATCTCCTTCAAAAAATTAGCAACCTACAAAATGAGAAAAATGGAGGGCAAAATGTGTTTGTGAGAGCAATGAAATGACAAAGGAGTGATAGAGTCATGTTATAAAGGCGTTTTAGGGTTTTTTTGGCACTTTAAGTGCTTTAAAAATTGATTTTTGTTTTTGTTTTCAGTGCCCAAAGTCCGTGGGAGTGTTTGGGCATGCTTGGGCATGGCTGGGAGCGCCCAACCACCCTTGGGTTCTATGTGAACCCACAGAGAACCCAGGGGTGGCTAAGCGCTCCCAACCGCTCCCTAGCAAGAACCCATGCCCAAACACTCCAGGAGTGGGCACATAGGGCAAAAACAGAGAACCTGGTAACATAGATATTAACACAAACGCTCATGACTCCACCATCAATAATGAAATTTGCTGAAGTCACCCTCTATTTTTAATCGCAATACAATTTGAGCTGATACCCAGTACATAATTAAAATGGTTTGCTAAAGATTGACATCATATCAAAACATAGACCTTCGTCATAAAAACTCGAACTCATAGCCGTCCACAACATAACCGTCGCAAGTGATAAGGAGCCGCCTCTAAGAAATTAAGATGTTACCAAAGGCTTCGAGCCACAACCATATTTTAAGTCGTCCCACTTAAATAAATTGCCAAACAATAAGCCAAGGAATTAATCAACCTCATACAAATCTGACCTGAAATTGACTTGGCAAAAGATGCTAACGAAGTAGACTAGCAAGTAGGTGAAATAGACACACAGGCACCTCAAGTAAGCAGCCAAGTAGCTGAACTAGACAAGCAGTTAGCTGAAGTAGATAGGCAACTAGCTCAAGCAGACAACCAAGTAGCTCAACCAAGCAACCAAGTAGCTCAAACATACAGGCAAGAAGCTCAACCAAGCAGGCACATAACTCAACCAAGCAGGCACCTGACATCAATGACAAAACGTTCAACAGTGTTCAGCCATTAGAAGGCGAAAGGAAGCCTTAATGTCTTATTGAAAAGTATGTGAGAGCTAAACGGTAAATGCGAAGCTCAACCCCCAATGCCTCAAAGGATTTTATCGGTGTTTTAGAGGTTGGTGTTAAGGTTTGCAAATGAAGTGGAAGATTGATAGAAGGTAAAGGGTAAGGCTGACTCCCGACCCTCAATGGAAAAGAAAAATAAGGCCGGCGAAGCAGATAACATTTGAAGCTTGGTGGGTCCTAGTGTTGGGTGGCATAAAAATGCAGGAAGTGACGCGTGTCAATTGTTGTTTGGATCAAGTAGCTCAAGGCATCACATTTATTGCTCTTCAACCACAAACCAGTCCTATGATGCGATTAAAATCTACGACCCACATTTAAAGGCATTTTGATCAAATGGTGATGATTTAAAGGTTAAGGTGGTGGAGTGATAATCGATTGATCATTGCATGAAGAACAAAATCTATGGCCAACATTTAATATTTTGATTATATCAACAGCCAGGTGGCAAAATGGTGAAACTCCCAATTAGGCAAATGAGATTGTGGCACAAAAAATGAAATTGATTGATTGTAACTGCTCCAACTACATTTTTGCTAGGGATTGGAAGGAATGGACAACTTCATTAATGCACAAATGATCACAAAATCTGGAATTGGTCGATCAAGCATGTATGGCATTAAATGGAAATGAAACTCTAAGATTTAAACATGCTAAATATAGCAAATTCATTGAAGGAGGTCGGTGGTGCATGGCTTGAGAAGGGGAGTCTTGTCAGTGAAGATATGTTAGAGAAGTTTGACTAATAAGATATAGAGAAGTGTGAAGAGAATGTGAATCATGTGACAAAAAATTGAACACATTGTTTGAGGGATGTGATTTTGTGTATAGAGTAGAGTGAGATAGAGCAGAAAGGGGAGAAGAGTAGAGTAGAGGAATGAGTTGCTGAGTTAGCAATAGCAGAGAGTGAATGCTTGCAAAGAGGCAAAGCAGAGAGTGAGCGGTTGCAAAACAGGTTTGAAACATTGAATTGGATTCTTATGAATCATTTTGTAACTAGGAGTTGTTGCTCCATAAATTTCATTGTAAATCTGATTGGTTGGTGCTCAAATTAGGGAGTAGGTGCTTCCTTAGAGTTGGTGTTCTTAAATCAGGGGATTGGTGTCTCCTTAGGGTTGGTGCCCTTAAACATTGTAACTAGTGAGGTTCTATTGTGAGGCTAGATTAGGACAATAGATCCTAACAACATTTCTCACTTGGTTTTTCCCATACTGGGTTTTCCATGTATATTTGGTGTTTTGTGTGCATGTGTGTGTTCATCTCTTTGCATAATCTTTTAATCTGCTTTAGTAATGTTAAAAGATAAGTTTTAATTGATCTACTGATTCACCCCCCCTCTTAGTAGATAGTTGTGTTCCAACAAGCTACCCAATGTATTATCTTGTAAATCAATAGATTACAATACACTTGCAAAGCAAGGCTTCACTGGAGTATCACCAACATACAAACCTTCATAGGAGTATCTTCAACGTACAAATCTGGAGTGATTTTGGCATCATAATAGTGTATACAAATTAACCATACAAACTACAACTCCAAGCACCAATGTATAGGCAAGAATTCAAATTGGAAACCATAAATAGTTTAGGAAAAGCATTAGCAAAACCATAAGAAGTAGGGCACCCAAACTTGGGTTCAAATTTCAACTCCCCCTTCTTGGTCTTGGCTCTCATGACAATTTTTAGCATATTCTTGACACATCTTATAACTGTCATATTTGTCATAGTTGACCACCCAAACATGGGTGCCCTAATTTGTCCTCATTCAACCTATTCAAAGATCCTTTATTGCAAGTGCCTATACTTGTTATAATGCTTGTTAGGACTCCAATGTAAACTCCCTTTTAGATTCTCTTATGTGTTGTAAGAATTTGTCATATGTAACTCTCATCATAATGACTTTACACATATCGACCCATGGCCAAACTGTGCCAACTCAAAGTGGGATGCCTACCTCCTCAAGTGAAGACAAAAATCTAATAAGCCTCCAAATGGGACACCAACTCTCCCACAAGAAGACAAAACCACTAGAAGACAAAATAGTGAATGCATACAAAATACATTAAAATGAACATTAGGAATGTAAGGTTTTGACACCTTTTCCCAACAAATATAGCATCAAAATGCTTTGTCACCTTGGGAATGGACATTATTTCACCCATATTAACATGTCCATCTGCAAATAAAAAATTGATATGAAGGGAAATCCCTTATCTTGCCACACCCTTTTAGCAAAAAATTATTTGCAAAGCACACCTCAAGCTACTTCCTGATTGTACTAATCCACACACAACTTGCTTTCGCATTCTTGAAGTACCCATATCTTCTCTTGCTCTGGCCTCTTTCTCCTTCACTCAACTATTGTGGTCACCCATCTTTGTGGTTTTTGCTTCACACAATCTAGTGTAGGAAAACACATGCATTGAAGAACATCCTTCCTCTGCCAGGTCTCATTAATTTTGTTTGCATAGAATATTGATGCAAGGGAGAATGGTCTATCACCTGTTCAACACAATTCAAGATCAAACAAACCAATATCAGATTCAAAAACTCCTTGAAAGTACTCTTCTCAATATAACCCTGCTTCTTGCTTTTAGGTCAGCAGACCTATCTTTTACAACTTTTCTCCTCAGTGTTTCTTCTCATAACCCAACTCTTGACTGATATGGACACCCTTTTTGGTCAAATCAAACATGCTCTAAAACCAACTAGGGTTCTTTTGGAACAAACCTTTCAAAACCCAGCTTTACTGCTGTCCTAATAGGTCAAATAGGCCTATTTTTCAAAGGAACCACTCATGAAACTTACAAACAACCCAACACAACTGCTCAGACCTCTAAATCAGTCAACAAATAGCCATTTACAACAATTTTATGGCTCCAAACTCTCATCCTAACACTGATCAAAGAAACCCTCATTTCCCTTGTAAAGAGTAGGGTTTATTGGATTTACAGGTTCCCAATCACTTATGACTCTGAAACAGCCTCCAACACACTTTATTGTGTCTACACAAACTCTCTACACCTTCACATAACCTTCTCTCACACTATTCCATCAAGCTCTCACTCAAAACCAACAATTTCATGCCAATTTCTTCAATTTTTCATCAGGACAGTCTTGGTCTCATTCCCAAATACCCTCATACAATCCAAACCACTAACTAACCATCTTATTCTACAGTCCTATGCCCATTTCACGTAGATACAGGAGTGACAGTATGTGGAATGGGCTCCTAATCCATTTTAGAGATTCAAAACTATAATCAGCACTTACAGGCCTGCCTACTGTATTTTGTCAATATATTGTTAGAAGTAATTGTCATTGATGTCAAAAATCAGTATTGGAATAAAATGTCGTTGATAATATCATTGCATGGTTCAGTTCGAATGTTTCAGTTTTGAGAAGAATCTAACAGATCAATAAAGGTACAGATATCATCACCTACAGATTAAAATAGAGATACAGATCAAAGTCTCCAAAATTGCAAAAAGATCTCCAGATCGAATCTCACAGATCAGTTTCTTAGTTGCACAGATCAAAACCTTAAGATTATTATTCAAATAAAGTCTTGATACAGATCAGAAAATATATTTAATTAAATCAAGATAAAAAGTTATCCCTTTCATATTACGTATATCATGATACGTATAGAAGAAGCTCTAAAAGACGTATTTAAAAACAAAGGGAGAGAATACGTCCTAATCAATAGAATACGTATTCTTTTAAAAAAAAGAGGGACGTCTCTTTACAAATACGTATTTAATTAAGCAAAACAACTGATGCAAATACATACCGCGTGACTTCCAACAGATGCGAATTCAAGACATATCGCGTGTCTTCCAACAGACGCGAATTCAAAAGGCGTGTCTCTGTTAAAAGTCTTACAAATCGACAATTAAAATAAAACAGTCTAAAGATTATCGGGTGGTGTTCTTAAAAGACGCATTCCTTCTTAGACAACGTCTGAAAAATGAAGAAGTCGAAGTCTTTTTGAAAAGTTGTATTCTTCCATAAGTTAATCGATACATGGTTACTCATTAAAAAATTAATAATGAGTAAATATTAAAGGGGGGAGATAAAAATTAGAATTTCATTATGAAGAGACAGATCTGTTTGCAAGATATGTTTGTGATGGGACGTACTCTTTGATATTTGAAAGATCATATCTGCTACAAACTAAATGGTGCGATTGTTAAGATAGACTATGAAGGAAATCTGAACTATATTCTTTGGTTTATAAATAAATTAAGAAAGATCAATTAAAGATAATTACAAAATGAAAAGGTGTGAATAAGATGTTAAAGGGC